>CAUYQG010256821.1:0-45226 GCA_963574415.1 Tarsius wallacei
TTTTAGGTTCAAGCCGGTCTCGGTGGCTCAGCCTGTAATCCCGCGCCTTTGGGAGGCTGAGGTGAGTGGATTGCCTGAGCCCGTGGGTTCGTGACCCACCTGGGCAACTTGGCGAGACCTCATCTCTACAATAAATCAAAATGAGCCGGGCGTGGTAGCCCGCACCTGTAGTTCCAGCTACTTGGAAGGTTGAGGCAGAAGGATTGCCGGAGCCCAGTAGGTTGAGGCTGCGGTGGCCGGGAGCGGTCACTGCACTGCAGTCTGGGCGACAGAGTGAGACTCCAACTCAAAAACAAAATTTTAGGTTCAGAAGTACAAGTACATGTTGGTTCACTGGGTATATTGTGTACTGGTGGGGACTGGGTTTCCCATGTTCCCCTTCCTCAAATGGCATTGTACCCGATAGGTAATTTTTAAACTCTTCCCCTGTCTTACACCACTGACTTCTTGTCAAACTTTATAAACAGAGGCAAACCTAATAAAGTATGTTAGAGATTAATTTAAAGGAGCCCAGTAAGGAGAGTTGCATAGGATAGTCAGTAAATACCATCTTGAACTATATCAGTTTTTATAGTCTTTTAACATATAACACTTATATGAACATTCTCTCTCCCCAAGCCCCCACCATCCCTAGGAAGTGGGCAGGAGAGAAATTAAATTCCCCAGAGCAGATCAGGACCCGGGGGTGTGTGTATAGCAGAGGCTGTGCCCTGAGGAACTTTAGTGACAGGCACAAAAAACAAAGAGCAGCCAAGCTTCCCACCATTTGGGTAGTTCTGGTTTTTCAGAAACTTTTGGAAATGTACCCTCTTGCCTGAAAAGTAGGAAAATGGCTTATTGCCCAATTCTCCAAGAAAACAATGATTCTGCCATGGAGTAAAAATAAAGTGCATTGAAGAAAAGGAGAAAAAAAATGTAAGGAGAAAAGGAACCAGTTACATCCTCTGGCTCCATTTCTCCTTGTTTAAAGAAGTAAATGCTGTACTGGAAGAAAACTTTTGTTTTTGCTTTTGTTTCCCAGACTGCAATACTCAGGCGATCCTTCCACTTCAGCATCCCAAGTAACTGAGACTATAGGTGTGTACCACCATGCCCAGCTAATTTTTGGTCTCAAATTCCGGGCCTCAAGTAGTTTGCCCACCTCAGGCTCCCAAGGTGCTAGGCTTACAGGAGTGAGCCACTGCACCTGGCAAGAGTTTTTTTTCTTTAAATTAAGACGTGACATTAGTTACTTCTTTCTATGAAGACCAGGCCTGCCAACAGTCTTGGCCTTAAAAAAATTTTTTTTAAAAAACATTGTTTATGGTGGACAGTTGAAAGATAAAAAAACTCATTTATGCATGTTACTAAAAATACGAAGAATTTTGCATTGAAGTGCAGACGTGCAGTATATCCATCTAAGTCTATCATTGTAGTTGTAGCTGAGGTATCATGGACTGACATCCCCAGAAGGAAACACTTTATTTCAAAGTGAAGTTGGGCAATGCATAAAAACTAGAGCAGAACAGAAACGTTATCATTTATGCCGATCTCCCAAACAGTGCACTTTGCTGACTGGTCTTTAAATTGCCTCTTACCGCCTGAATAGCTACTATTAAAGAAACGAGGCATTCTGTTTTCTAGACAGCCCTCTGATTGTTCCCTACAAACACTCACACAGAGCGCCTGGTTGCAGAGCTTTCTATTTTTCTCCCAGGTCATCCCACAGCAGTTCAAAAGGTGACTGACTGCTCACAGAGAAGAGGGCGAGTCGATGCCTTTAAGAAACCCTCCTTGTGTCTCTCCACGACTAGAATGTGACCCACGTAGAGTTTCTGAACTTGTACGTGAACCCCCTTGGCTCTGCACCTGAGCACTTTGACTGGGTCTGAATTCTTTTGTGAGAACCACCTCTGTTTCTCAGTCCACAGCTCAACTCCACTCAATTATCTAAACCTGAGTGCCCCTCAGCATGCCGGCCCGTGCTGGTTGGAGGGTGTGAGGGTGGCATTATAGGAGACTATGCAAGATGAAGCTTTGACACGTTGGGTGCAGGAATGGTCCTGCACAGAGTAGTCTTTCAGAGGGAATCTTTTGAAAGCCTATAAAGCAAGTTCCTTTAATTATCCTTGTTTTCCTTTCTCCTTCTGGGTTTTTGGACTTTCTTTAGAATTAATGGCTATCTCCATGTATAATGCATATACATTCTGTTGCCTCCCTCCCCTTACCCTTTGAATTCAGTTCCTTTCCCTTTTCTCCTTCCCTCTTTCCCCGGTTTCCATAAAACAGCAAGAGCACTGCAAATCAATGGCCCTGCTTTCTCAGTCCCTGAGGCAGAGGGTGGGGAATCTGGAACAGTGGTAGTTGCAAAATCTCTACAAGGGAGGTGTTCAGGATGCTGTGGGGATTGGGGAGGGGAAGACAGAGAGGGCTTGTCTTAAAACTCTGTTTGCTTGGCTAACACCATCTTTCCATCCAGTGGTGTGTCTCTTGGATGCCTGCAGCAGAGTTGGTGGATAGTCCTGGGGCCGAGGCCTGCCTACACCATTGCTTGCTACTGGTCTAGTCCTTGCTACTGGTCAGAGGGTCTTTGCTTTACAGACTGTAGGGGTAAAATGGAATTGGCTTGGCCTTGTGGACCAGTCTTTTGCTACTGCCCTACTCTCTCCTCCTTTCCTCAGATCCAGTGCCCCTCCCCTACTCCCACTCCTCCTCACTAGGAGGGCTTAATTTGAAAACAAACAACATAGACACAACAATACATGTGTTGCTATGGCCTGCACAGACTATTCAAACTTGGAGATTTGGGATTCCAGAAGCCTGGAGGGTTCTGTGCCTGTGGTATATTCTGGAATTTGAACCTTTCATAGCACAGATTTATCATTCTGTATACCCTAACAACATATTTCTGTGGAAATAATTTAACTTATGGGGCATAGCTAATCTTTTAACCAAGTTTTTTTGTTTTTTTTTTAAAGTGTGTGAATGGCTGCATCTTTGTCCATAAATGTAGTAGGTGGAAATAAATGCAAGAGTATTTTTTTCAGAAGGTTTTTGAAGAACAGAATCATGTAAAGCACTGTCCTAAATGGTTATAAAGGTCCTTTTAACATCTGGAATCTACCTGTAAGAGGGCACATTTTCATCAGAATTGTAATATTCAAAGCCAGGCACAGGAGCTCACACCTGTAATCCCAGCACTTTGGGAGGCTAAGGAGAGAGGATTGCTTGAGGACAAGAGTTTGAGACCAGCTTGGGCAACATAGCAAGACCATGTCTCTACAAAAAAATTTAAAAATTAGCTCAGCATGGTGGTGCACACTTGTAGTCCTGGCTACTTGGGCAGCTGAAGCAGGAGGATCCCTTGAGCCCAGGAGATCGAGGCTGTGGCAAGCCATGATGGTACCATTGTACTCCAGCCTGGATGGCAGAGAGAGACTCCAACTCAAAAAAAAAAAGGGGGGAAGGCAGTAGCTGTACGTCATGTTTCTCTACCCCAGGGGAAAAAAAACTTTTTTTTTTTTTTTTAGTCGGAATCTCACTCTGTCACCCAGGCTGGAGTGCAGTGGCATGCTCACAGCCACCGCAGCCTCAACCTTTTGGGCTTAGGTGATCCTTCCACCTCAGCCCTCCAAGTAGCTGAAACCACAGGTGTGCGCCACCATGCCTGGCTAATTTTTTGATTTATTGTAGAAACGGGGTCTCGCCAAGTTGCCCAGGCTGGTCTCGAACTCCTGGTCTCAGGCAATCCTCTTGCCCTGGCTTCCCAAAGTGCTGAGATTACAGGCGTGAGCCACTGCACCCGGCTTAAAGAAATTATTTTAAAAGTCTAAAAAGTTTAAAACTGTTCAATATCAAATTTAAGGTGGCATAAATACTCTAGCCTGATATTTTGGCAAGCGGAGGAGCTGTTCCTTTATGTATCAACCACTTTAAATAACTATCGTTTTCTTTAAGTCATTTTCTGGGTAGTCCTCAGCCCTGCAGGAGTGTAAATGCCACAGCTATTGGCCAGAGTACGTCAGGGAATGAAGTACACAAATCTGCGCTCCTGTCAGTGTTGCTCAGTTAGGAGTTGCAAATGCCAGGACTGAAAAAAAAGAAAGAAAAAGCTGGCTTCAAGGTATCTGTGCTTCCTTGGAATTACCTCTGTTTTTCTTTGCCACATGAAAAGAAATGCCCTCCATCATTGCCCTGTGTGTTGACTCACCTTTTTTTTTGTCCCAGCGCATCAATTGGTGTAAAATGAGGGAATCATCAGACTGGAATGAATCTCAAGAGGCTGCAGACTCAACTCCCAGACGGGGCTACACCCATATTACCCCAGAGAGATGAGACTCGCTCCTGTCTCAAAAGGTTTTTCCAGGAGAGTAATTCCACAGCCGATGCTGTATTTTCCAAGACATAGCAAGCTTCCCTGTCAGGAAGGACATTCAAAGCAAGCCTGAATTCCTCACACTGAAATGTAAACCCATTGTCTCTTGCTATATACCCTGATGAGCCCCCTCAGTATAAGAGTTCATCATAGGCTTGTCAACCCGTGCTAATTTGCCTTCATCCTGCTTGCCTCTGAGCTAAATAACCCCATTTCAGATTTGTGACGTTTTTCTGGGAGCCCAGAACTAAACTTTATTTTTATTTTTAATAAACAATGCCCTGTATTGAGGTTGATGAGAAGACTCTCACAGAGTCTCTGGGTGATAAAATCCTGTTTACTCCTCTCAGAGTGATGTGAGCATTTAAACCACGAATGGCATTTCAGAATTTGGACCTCACAGGGTAACTCATTCAGGGATCTAAGGAGAAATCCCTCTGAATATCAGGCAAAAATCTGCTTGACATTTTTTCACCTCTATATTTAGTTCTGTGACTAATGATTGGCAGTGTAACCTTTGGCAGTAATAGTTTGGGTAAATTTGGGTTTTGCATTGTTGAGATGACCGTATTTCTAGTCACTGCCAGACTTAGGCTTTCCTTTGATATTTTTATCTAGGTTGAAAATGTGTCATTCCTAAACAGCCCAGGATTCTTTTGTAGGTTTTTTTGTTTGTCTTTTTTGTTTTGTTTTGTTTTTGTCACTGCCTTTTTGCTTTCAGGAAACAAATTAAGGCAGCTTTAGGGAATTTTTATTTTGCATTCTAATGCTATGTCTACAAGGTGGTGGGAGGATGTTAGACATAGCAAGAAAATTGAGGCTTAGGTGTCACCTCTTTTGCTGTGACATGTTTGAACTAATGTTTAGGCTGGGCTTCATGAGCTTGGGAAAACATGCAGCCCTTGTCTCTCTGCCCCTTTAAAAGCATGGGAGAAATTTAGTTTGTAAATGAACCTAAGTGATAGGAAGAAAGCAATGTCATTCTCAAAAATGTTTGAGCAAAGAAACTATTAGGAGGCTGTGTGCTATTTGTGATTACCCAGAAGCTCCCTTATTCCCTGAGCAACCAAATTGCCTTGCCCTGTGACCATCACGGAGTTAGGTCTGAAACCTAATATGGGTTTATTGGGTGGTTACAAGCTGGAAGGCCGTGCCTCCCCATTGGGGGCTCCTACCATTTAGAGAAGGTCAGAAACAACTGATAAATACATGTGCCCGAAAGAATATTCCTCTTATCAGCCCACCAGTGCAGCCTCTTCTTTATTCTTCCTGATGCTTCTCTTTCGAGGATGTCGCAGAGTCCCCATAACGGCAGAAGGATGGAGGTGAGCACTGATGTGGGCAACCTCGCATTGTCCTTAGCTGCCCTACCCGCAGTCAGTGATTTTTGCCACTGCCCCCGCTGTACTTTATTGACTTCAGAATTAGCCTGTGAAATGAAGGGGGAAGGGAAAGGGGAATACATCCATTCGTAAGAGAGAAAACTGGCCAGGCAATATGTGATCAAATGTTTGTGCTCCTCGTAGGTAGGGGGAGAAACAGGGAGGCTTTGTGTATGGAGATACTGCCGAGCTGTGACGTACCTGTCCAAATTACTATTATGTTGTGGTTTCTGGAGACAAAGTGGGAGGATAGGCTGCTTTTGAGGGAGAGGCAGCTCTTTTACAGGAAAGGAGCTGGAATGCTGTCAAGCTAGACTCAAACCACAGGGTTTCGTTCTGGTCTGCGGCTGACTTGCATTGTGTTGGAGCTTTTATCTGCAATTCTGACATCTTCGATTTGGCAAAGGATTCCAAAACACTAGCAGGGCTTGGCCAGGCTAGCGCTGGCAGATGGGGGGAGTGGGTGTGCCAGCTTTGGTGGGTGTGTGGCTTACTTGCAGGAACAGGGTCTTTTGGGGTAGAGCAGCCTTTGTTTGGCCACAGAGTTGAGGCTGTACTCTACCTGCATGAGAACTTCTTTCCTCCAGTGCCAGGCACTGTCAAAGCAAGCACGGGAATCCCACTGAAACTCCCTTCTGGTACCAGTGGCCTTTCCAGTTTGAGCAGCACAGCCATAAACCATCTGGCGCTGGGCACCATCCAAGTCTGCAGTCTCAGATCCTCAGGCTCTCTCCCTTAGATACACAGTCTCAAAATGTGTGACCCTGGATACCCATGATAAATGTGATAGGTCAGCTTGGAAGTGTGTTGTTTCAAGTACTAGAAAACTGGCTAGGCCTCGGTTTCCTTACCTGTGAAATGAGGTCATAGCACCTATCTTATTGGATTCCTGTGAGAATTCTGTGGAAACCTTTGTAAAGCGGTTGGCTGGCACATAGGAAACATGCAGAATTTATGTGAAGTGTGGTACTTGGTCCTGGGTACAATTTGCCAAAAGGAGCAGTGACACTTTGGGAACCCCTAGGAGATGAAGGAATGTTTTGGAGATGTGATCACTTAGATTGTTACTGATATAGGCCGGGTGTGGTGGTTCATGCCTGTAATCCCAGATTTTTGGGAGGCCAAGGTGGGAGGATTGCTTGAGCCCAGGAGTTTGAGACCAGCCTGGGTAACATGGCAAGACCTTGTCTCTACCATCCAGCCCCTGTCGCCCCCCGCCAAAAAAAAAAATTAGCGAGGCATGGTGGCACCATGTCTATAGTCCCAGCTACTTGGGAGGCTGAGGCTGGAGAATCATTTGAGCTCAGGAGGTCAAGGCTGTGGTGAGCCATAGTCATGCCACTGTACTCCAGCCTAGGAGACAGTGTGACTCTAACCCAAAAAAAGGGGGGGTCAGAGGAAGGGGGGAAGAGGAGAGGAATGTTAATAATATAGTGCATTATTTGGAGAGTTTGAAGTGTAAAGGAGAGTTAATTTTGTCCTACTTATGCAGCTACACCAATGGGGAGAAGTTACAAGGAGTCGATTTGAGAGTTGCTATGTAAGATGAAATTTGCAAATGACTGTAGTCACCCAGCAGTAACCTGGTGTGGCTATCTGAGGAGTCGCTGAGCTTTTTATCACATAGACATAGTGACCACCTGCAGGTGACACTGTAGACAAGATTCTGGCACCCGCTGGACTGCTGGATAAGAGGACAGCTAATTATCTTTCTGACTACCAGATTCTGAAAAATCCTTGTTTTATCTCCCTGATTACACAGGGAGCTCATTTGTATTCTCCACAACACTTTGTAAATGGAGCCAATAAAACACTTAAAAATTGTATAATGTTAATATATGTCCATTATAGAAGAAAAGGATAAACAAAAAAGGGAGAAAATCATCTGTAATCACACTACACAGAGATAACCTGAGAATGCTGTTCACATTTTGGTACATGTCTTTCCAGAATTGTTTCTAGTTAGATATTTTGGCCAAAAATCATACTATATTAAACATCTTGTTTCATCTATGCTGCTTTAAGCATATTTACTTTCAAAACGTCTGGCTTGCCGGGCACGGTGGCTCACGCCTATAATCCCAGCACTTTGGGGCCGAAGTGAAAGGATTGCCTCAGCTCACGGGTTCGTGACCCGCCTAGGCAACTTGGCAAGACCTCATCTCTACAATAAATCAAAAAATTAGCTGAGCGTGGTGATGCATGCCTGTAGCTCCAGCTACTCAGAAGGCTGAGGTGGAAGGATCACCGGAGCCCAGCAGGTTGAGGCTGCGGTGTCCGGGAGCGTGCCACTGCCCTCCAGCCTGGGCAACAGGGTGAGACTCCGACTCAAAAAATTAAATTAAATTAAATTAAAATGTCTGGCAGATATTTCCAAGTGATACAATGTCTAGTTGGTGGTTGGTCTAAGGGTAACATAGATTCTTTCATGTGTATTTTCTCAGTTGCTAAATGTATCCATTCAACAAAAGTTGTCTGAAATTCTGCCCTGTGCCAGGCACAGTCCATCTAGGTAGGGAGGGATGTCTACCAAGAAGGTAGATACCCTTACCTCCTTTGAATGCGTAGACTCCTGGGGGCAGTGAGTCAACAAAAACCATTATGTTATGTCAGGTCTCAGTAAGTGTGTGGAAAATGGAGAGGAAGTGGAGAGATAGAAAGCCGGTAGGGGGAGGACAGGTGGTCTGCGGGGGACAGGTAGAAATCAACCTGAAAGAATTTAGGAAATGAGTCATACATGTGGGAAATGCTGACTACCAAGTTAATTTTATACACACACACACACACACACAGACACACACACATATATTTTTTTCTCTCTCTCTCTATTTTGTTGACAACCTTGTGCTGTCTGCCTGTCACGATTTATTCACCTAATCGTTTTTGGTTTTTCACTATCACGAGTGTATCTCTGTGCATATCCTTGCTTACAATAAATTCTTCTGTCTTCCTTTCTCACCACTGAGATACATTTTTATGGAAATTCATTTTGGGGCCACTGTGTGTGACCCACTTGGTTCTTGATCACCTCTTACCTGAGGATAGGTGGACCCAGGAGGTAGGGGTGCAGACTGGGCCTGCAGTGAGTCCTTTCCGGGCTGTTGGGGATGAATGTTTGCCTGCTTACCTGCTGGCCCAGCCAGGTTGCAGGGAGCAGCTGATTCCATTTCACATGGTGAAAGGCAGGGTTTAGATCACTATGATTAATGTGATCTAGGCCCCAGTGTGATGAGTCGCTCTGATTGCTTAATCAGGGCTTGTGAAAGTGAGATAGGATAGTAACCCACCACTGCTTTCAAAGGTTATGTTGACACTTCTTAGCAGGCAGCAGGGCTGATGTATGACGATCATGATCATTAAAGTGTAGTGGTCATTGTGGCTTACACTGTGTCAGCTGGCACTGTGGTTAAGTATTTTACCTGCAGTATTTCATTTAGCTCTCACAACTCTGAGTGAGGGAGTGTTGTTTCCCTTTCAAAGGAGAATAAATTGAGGCTTGGAAAAAGTTAAACAAGTTACCCCAGACTGAACTGGTACTCTTGTCCAGGGTGTTTTATTTTTTAACAAAACCTGTATCCTTAACCACTAAATCTGTTTTTCTTGTTTTCTTTCCCTCTAATCTCTTTCCTGGTTTCTTCTTTTTCTTGGGAACAAAGTGATCCAGGCTGGGACTAGTATTGGCTGGGTTAGAGTGATTTGGAACGGAGAAAAGATTTGGGCCTTAAAAACTTTTCTTCTCTCTGTCTAAACACACTGTTCTCCAAGGCCATCAGCAGGGCCCCATCAGAGAGAGCATGCTGAGCAGATTTGAAATGTGTCTCCTCTACCCTTTCCTGGTGCTTAGGATTAGATGTACCAGCAAGTAATAAATGGCCATCAGTCAGCAGCCCTGTGGAGAGGCAAGACAAGCCAGGGCCTACCTGGGCCTTCCCTGAGATGGGAACACACTATGACATCAAGCATCTTAAAAGTGATTTTCTTTAAATGAAATAATGCACGTGAAATGGTCAGGACTGCAATCCCAGCACTTTGGGAGGCTGAGGCAGGAGGATCACCTGAGGCCAGGAGTTCAAAACCAGCCTGGGCAACATTATGAGACCCCCATCTCCACAAAAAATTGTCTAGGCGTGGTAGTATATGCCTGTACTTGGGACGCCAAGGCGGGAGGATAGCTTGAGCCAGTAGTTGGAGGCAGAAGTGAGCTATGAGCACACCACTGCACTCCAGCCTGGGAGACAGAGCAAGATCCTGTCTCTTGAAGTTTAAAAAAAAAAAAAGGTTGGGAATGCACTTAAAAATGATTATATTGAATATCTGAACAGTTAATATCTTAACTGTCTCTTGTTCTTTAATAAAGTCTGAATGCATTTGCTTTCAGCTATATATGAAGTCCATGTGTGTTAATGTACGTATCTGTATGTGTGTATGTGTGTGTGTGTATATGTATTTGTACACACACTCTAAGCCTTCCATTGCTACCCCAAATAAAAAAGTGTGTCCTTTATCCAGTAAGGAATAGGGGCTTGTCAAAGCACTCCAACCATTGCTGTATAAATCCTTAGGCCTTTTCTGATTTGCTGAGTTTATTGACTGTTTTACCATTAAAGATACTTGGTTTCTTTAGAATGAGGAATTCGATACCTGCTAAATTGGATCAATATAAAAATTTATGAACAATGCAGACCTTGTCAGGGAACTCTTTTACTCATGTTCATATAATTCTCTGTGGGAGTTTCCGCCTCAGGGATCACATCAGTGTTTAGTGTGTACTGAAATATTCATGTCCTCTGATTAGCTGGATTTAATTGTTACATCTTCATCTCCTTCATGATGTGTCATTAGGATGCAACCCACCTTGAAATGTAAGTGGCTGCAGCCAGTTTATTGCAGTCTTTATTTTGTCTCTTTCTTTCCAAAAATCCTTATGTAAGCAGGTAATTTTGGTTTCCCTTGAAAATAAAATACCACCACAAGTTAGAATTTGTTTTTCATCAGTGGAAAATGCTGATAACTTATTTTCATTAGCTACTATTGTCTTAAAATATTTGTATAGTAAATTTTTAAGTGGAATATAAAATAGTTTCAATTTTTAATTTTTAAAGGTACAACAGTGAAAATACCTTTTCCTTCTGTGTACTTTTTAAGTAACATAAAGAAATGTCTTTAAAGGCTTTCTTGCCTATACTACAATAATTTCCTCCTTAACTTTCCTTTATAGAGTATGGAAATAGCTGGAGATTAATTTTTCTCTGATTCTTTCCTGGGTCTAATGTTGGAAGTTTTAAAGAATTAGTTAAAATTTTAAAGAATTTTTCCCCATGCTAATTCTGCAATTTTGTTTTCCCTCTTATAAAAATAGCTCTCTGAGATCTTCTGAGCAGTTTCATGGGTATTTTTGCAAGGATCTCAGGAGTGCTGTGATATTCTGTTGCAAAGCATAGGACATGGTGGTTATGAAACAGGCCCTGGGGTTAGAGAGACCTGGGTTTTCATTCTAGCAATGCCATTTAAGTTACTTAACCTCTAAGCCTCAATTTCTACCTCTTTAAATTGGGGATGCCCACCTCACAAGGCTATGTGAAGAACAGTTGAGAAAATGCACACTGCATGCTTAGTATAACAGCTGGCAGGTATGAGCCCTAATGTTAGCTAGTATTAATGCCAATAAAAATGATGATGGGACGTATTATTAGAGGAGCCTTTGTTTGCAGTTGGGATGAGATTGAGGGTCATCTTCAGCACAGATTGTCTCTTAGACACCTGCCCTCCTTGGGCACCTCCTTCCTAGCCATTTCCTGATGGCAAGGGGAAGAGTGGCTTTTAGTGGGTCCTGGAGACAGTGGTATGGCACTTTCACAGGGAGTACTTAAACCATCACCTATGTCAGCACCCGTGGAGGGGTTCGTTTTCTCGTGTAGATGATATCCTAGTGCTGCCATGTTGAAGGGGCCTTAGAATGCTGTTTTCAGCAACTGAATTCCATCTGATATTTAAGTAGTAATTCAGGGGCCACTGATCTCTCAATGAAATTATCAGGTAAAATGAAAGATAAATAGCTGCTGCTTTCTGAGTTGATCTAGGGCACCAAAAAGTGATTTGCAAGCAGTGAGTCATCTTATAGATGGTGTTCAATGAGTTCTAAGTTTCAAGATGCTGAGTAGCATTTCTTGAAATACTACATAGCAGGTGTCCTTTATTGGAATTAATTCTAGCAGTAAAGAATATTCCAGTCCTAGAAGTCACTAAACAGATGTGATGGTGTCCATCTGGCAGGGAACGCTACCCTTCTGCCAGAGAGTTTGTTCGTTATGTATCTGAATTTTAGAGCACCTGGGTGTGGAGCATTTTGGAGGGGAAGCTGAATGAGGCTGCTTTCCTGTGTGCAGATGTCTCTTGCTGTCTCCAAGGATAGCTGGGACATGCGTTGCATTCACGACCCACCAGCTCTTGGATAACCATTAGGAGAGGAGGAAGTCTCTGGACAGAGAACCAGGAAATCTGAATGTGAGAACCTTGTTTCTCCAGGTCTCAGTTTCATCTCTTTACGGTGAGAGAGTTGGACTAGATGTCCTCAAATTCCCTTGCCAGTGCTGAGATTATGTGTGAGTCTGAGTGCTCTTTCCATTTTTAGAAGAAAGATCTTTGTCGATCACTTCTGTATAGAGTGAAGCTTCCTCGAATGCTTGAGCTTCACCAGATCCTTTCTGGAGACAAGTAGGCAAATAAAGTATGCACAGTCTCTATCACAGGACTTGGGTCAGTGACTGGGCAGGTGAGTGTGCCAGGCCTACACGCTTACAAGCTTAAAACCAGATGAATCTTGGAGACAATCTGGCGCAAACCCTTCTACAAAGAATGAAAAAGCACAGGACAGTAAAGAGTCTCCCAAGTTCGCACCAAGCTGAGCCCCAAGCTTCATCACTGCCACTAGAGGGCTTCCCCTGCCACCTCCCTGCTCTCTCCTGAGATCACATGGGGGCTCCCACCTGAGATACTGACTCTGCTTCTCCCATGTCCCCACCCCTGCCAGTGCACACACCTCACCTCTACCGCACATCCTCCCACCCACCCACCCACCCACCTGCCCACCTGCATGCATGCCCACGGATACACATGTGCTCACACATCCTACAGGCAAGGAAGAACAGTGGCATATTGAGTTGGAGGTCCAGCGAGGCACATAGCCAAGATTTGACCGTGGAGTGCCTGCGTGTAACTATCTCCCCTACTACTTACTAGTTTTTTACCTCTGCGCCTTGGTTTCTTCATTTGACAGAAGGAAGAAACACAGCACTGTGATGAGGATTAAATGAGATGTAGCATGTAACATGCTTCACCTAAGCTCCTGGTACTAGTAAGCGTTCAGCAAGTGGTAACTATATTAGTAGTATTCTATGATTACTGTTCGGTGGCCTGGACTTTTCAGAATATACACAGAGTTGCCAGGCTCGGTGGCTCAGTCTGTAATTCCAGCACTTTGGGAGGCTGAGGTGAGTGGATTGCCTGAGCCCGTGGGTTCAAGACCTGCCTGGGCAACTTGGCGAGACCTCATCTCTACACTCAAAAATTAGCCAGGTGTGGTAGCACATGCCTGTAGTTCCAGCTACTTGGAAGGCTGAGGCGGAAGGATCACCAAAGCCCAGCAGGGCGAGGCTGCGGTGGCCGGGAGCATGCCGCTGCACTCCAGTCTGGGTGACAGAGTGAGACTCCAGCTCAAAAAAAAAAAAAAGTAATATACCCAGAGTTTGGCATTGGGATTTGACACTGGCTTTCTTCTACAAGACCCTGCAACTGATAGAATTAGGTAACATGTGTGATGAATGTGGTACAGAACCTGCTGAGAGCATGTGTTCAGTCAAGTTTTTCTGCACTTGTATCATCTTCTTTAACGAAGAGGGCACTGGGTGAGAGAAGTTGATGCTAGCCGTTGTCATCACTAAAACATAAGTAAAAACTATATGTACATTGTACCTGGAAAGGCAGCTCAGTTAGAAGGACAGACTACCACAGGAGTCCCCCGCCCCCCCAACTTTACCTGCAGTTTCAGTTACTCGTGAAAATAATAAAATGGGAAATTTCAGAAATAAATAATTAATATATTTTAAATCATGTGCCGCTCTGAGTAGTACGATGAAATCCCATACCATTGCACTCCATCCTACCCTGAAAGTGAACCGTCCCTTTGTGTGATGTATTCATGCTGTCTACACTACCTGCCCACTAGACTTAGGAGTCATCCTGGTGATCACATCAACTGTTGAGGTATTCTAGTACTTGTGCTCAGGTAACCCTCATTTTACTTAAGAATAACCCCAAATTGCAAGAGTGGTGATGCTGGCATACTGTTATGATTGTTCTATTTCATATTATTGTCATTGATCTCTTCTTGTGCCTAATTTATAAATTAAACGATCCCAGTGTGCATGTATAGGAAAAAAATTGTGTATATAGGACATGGTATTGTCTGCAGTGTCAGGCACCCACTGTGGATCTTGGAAAATACCTCCTCTGAATAAGGGAGGGACTAATGTTATTTCCATCATTGCTTAGTGGAAAGAGATAGAGGCATCCTGGCAGTGAATGGTACAACTTGCACAAACACCTCAGGTCACCAGACCAAGTGAAGGAGAAAGAGAACATGCACAGTTTACCCTGTAGGAGCTTACCTCCCAGCAGAGCAGGGAAGACTGGCCCTGCCATCAGCACCATGAGGTGCTGGGTGGTACCTGTGTCTGGATAGGGTGAACTCATTCCTCTGTCTCAGCCGTGGCTATGAAGCCCTTTGGGTCCTTTGAAGACAGCACTGTTGGAAGAGCTGACTAAAGTCCCAGAAAGTTGAATAAAGTGGTGGATTTAAAGTGTGAGAGCCTAGATTCAAGTTTGCATCCCCTGTGGTTCATGGGAAAAGTAGTTGTCCCTTAGCACATTGGGACTCATAGCATCGCCTTTGGTACAGAGTTGTGGCTTGATGGTGAAGGTCTAATGAGATGATGCCTGGTCTCCCATGTATACTGGGTGGTTCAGGCATGTGTCTGCTGTGTTTACTGCCAGTAGTAGCATAACGGAGAAGCACTTATAGCCATAAATACACAGTGATGTTCCTAGAGGGGATCTCATCAGAGTCGTTGGGCCACTGGGTTCCAAGGGCATCTTGTGAAATGTGAGATGTAACAGGATAGACATCTATCCACTTAGCATGGGAGAAACCACTGGGAGAGGCTGCCACAAGGGCACTGCTCACTTCTCACCTGAGCCCCAGGGAATGGGGACTGGACACCTTATCTGTCGGAGGCTAAGTGGGCCTGTCCTTACAGCCAGTTGAACAGTGAGGTTTTACTCAAGTAATGTTTCATCCAAAAATAACAACCATTTTGACAGCTAGCTTGCAGCCAAATGTCCAGGTGGTTTAGTTTCGTTTGGGTACACACTGTAATATGAATTGTGAGACAGGACTCAAACTGCCTAGGGAATTAGGACCTTTTTTTTTGCCTCCAGAAACATGAGGTCTTTATGACTTTATATCCCTTACGCACTGACTCAGATTTGTCAAGGTCCCATCCAGCCCTGATTAGGTCTCATGTGAAAATTTCACAGAGAATTACGATCCTTGGCCGTCAACTTCTTAAGATAAGTCTTGGGTCTTCAGCAGAGCCCAGCAAGGCAGCTCCTGGCCTCTGAGTCCCGTACTGAGAGCCACCAGTCAATAAGCTTCTCCAGGACAGGATTGTTTTACTCATCTGGGTGTCTCTCTGGGAAGGGTGTATGTATGTACAGTATGGGGGAGATGAAGAGAGTTTGGTTAATGGTTACAAACATACAGCCATCAAGAAATAAGTCCTAGTTTTTTTATAGTATAGACTTTAGTTAACAATAATTTACTGTGTATTTCAGATTAGTTAGAAGAGAAGATTTAAAATATTCTCCACAAACAAATGACAAATGTTTGAGGATGGATATCTTAAATACCCTGATTTAGCCGGGCTCGGTGGCTCAGCCTGTAATCCCACGCCTTTGGGAGGCTGAGGTGAGTGGATTGCCTGAGCCCGCAGGTTCGAGACCCGCCTGGGCAAGCAAGACCTCATCTCTACAATAAATCAAAAAATTAGCCAGGCGTGGTAGCGCGCGCTTGTAGTTCCAGCTACTTGGAAGGCTGAGGCAGAAGGATCTCCGGAGCCCAGCAGGTCGAGGCTGCGGTGGCCGGGAGCAGCCACTGCACTCCAGTCTGGGCGACAGAGTGAGACTCCAACTCAAAAAAAAATAAAATAAAATAAAAATAACCTGATTTAATCATTACACAATATATGCACATATAAATATATATTTCATATGTACCCCATAAATATTTATAATTATTATGTATCAATAAAAAAAAAACCTCTTTTTTAGATCAGGCATGGTGGCTCACACCTATAATCCCAGCACTTTGAGAGATTGAAGTGGGAGGATTGTTTGAGCCTAGGAGTTTGAGACCAGCCTTGGCAACAGTGAGACCTTGTCTCTATAAAAAATTTTAAAAATTACCCAGGTGTGGTGACATGTTCCTATAGTCCTGGCTAGTTGAGAGGCTGAGGCAGAAGGATCACCTGAGTTCAGTAGGTCAACACTACTGTGAGCCATGATTGTGCCATTGCATTCCAGTCTGGGTGACAGAGTGAGACTCTGACCCCCAAAAATAAAAATAAATACAGAATTTAAAAATAAAAAAATTTTAATTGCCCTGAAGGATCTCTATACTACTTACAATGGGGAGACCCCAAAAAAACCAGAATTATCTTTTGGAGGGTGGGCACCTTGTAGTAAGGCTTCCCCCACTAAGTAAGTGTTCTGGAAACCCATTAGCATCAGTATACCAGCTAGAGTTGTTGTGAGAGGCTGCATTCAAATTCAGTGAATTTTTGTTTTGTTTTGTTTTTTGTTTTTTGAGTTGGAGTCTCACTCTGTCACCCAGACTGGAATGCAGTGGCACACCGGCCACCGCAGGCTCGACCTGCTGGGCTCTGACGATCCTTTCGCCTCAGCCTTCCAAGGAGCTGGAACTATAGGTGTGCACTACTATGCCCGCTAATTTTTTATTTATTGTAGAGACGAGGTCTCGCCAAGTTGCCCAGGTGGGTCTCAAATCCGTGGGCTCAGGCAATCCACTCGCCTCCCAAAGCACTGGGATTATAGGCTGAGCCACTGAGCCCAGCCATTCAGTGAATTTTTTTTGGAGATTCTTTCAACACCTTTGCCCATTTCATGATGGGTGATTTACTGTCGTACCTGCCCTTACGGTGCTGAGTTTTCAGCAGTTTCTGACCAAAAGTAAGACAAGATCCAGTGCCCCGCCCTTCCTGTTCGCCTGATCTTGCCCCAAATGACTTTTTGTTTGTTTCCCTTGATGAAAGAAGTCCTTAAAGAGAAACATTTTGCCAATGTGAAGAGGTAAAACAAAAACCAGCAGAAGCACCAAAAGGCATCAAAATTGACGAGTTCAAAAACTGTTTTGAGCAGTGGAAGAAGCATCTCGATAGGTGCACTGCATCAAATGAATAGTACATTGAAGGTGACTGCAGTTTAGACATGTAAGGTTTAAACACACAATTTTTTATAAGTTTCATTTTGGGGGAGGATCCCCTCATATTTTTCCACACTTGCCTAGACACAACTACACAAGTTCCTTCATATACTACTTGAAACGTCATTCTCAAACACTTTAGCTTTTGAATTTGCAGGGATGCTACTAGCTCTGAAACCCCGAAAAGGGAGGTCAGGTTAGCTTTTGGTTACTGAGTGATAAGATGGAACAAGGAGAGCCATTGTGCTCAAACTCAGGGGAATTGAGTGTCCAGCACTCAGTTTTGTGGTGGAAACTCCATTCATCTCCTGCTTGGCCCTCAGGAGGTCAGGGGGTGATCTGTCAGCCGATTCTAAGCAGTGTGGCTTACGGCTTGTTGGTGACTTCTTTCCCTACTCCAGCCCTGCTCTCCATGCTTGCCTCTGCTGACCAATTATCAATAACAGCGAAGTCACATATTTTATTATACATTCTATCAGTAGAGCTGGTAGACAGAGAATGTGAAGTAGAAGAGCAAAATTACCCTTTACAATTTCTATGTGACAGCCTGTATGCCCAGAAGATAATCATTCAGCTCTATTTTACTGTTTCTTTAATACAAAAAATAACTTCTTTCTCAGGAAAAAATGCTTATCAAATACAAAGTATCCCCAAAAAGTCTGAAGACACCCAGAGCCCACCACTGAAACATAAGATTTTTTTTTTCTTTTGAGTCGAAGTCTCACTCTGTTACCCCGGCTGGAGTGTAGTGGCATGACCACGGCTACTGCAGCCTCAACCTGCTAAACTCAGGTGATCCTTCTGCCTCAGCCTCCCAAGTAGCTGGAACCATAGGGTCATGTCACATGCCCAGCTAATTTTTTTTTTTTTTTTGAGTTGAAATCTCACTCTGTCGCCCAGACTGGAGTGCAGTGGCATGCTCCCGGCCACCGCAGCCTCGACCTGCTGGGCTCCGGCGATTCTTCCGCTCAGCCTTCCAAGTAGCTGGAACTACAGGCGTGCGCTACCACGCCCGGCTAATTTTTTTTATTTATTTATTGTAGAGATGAGGTCTTGCTTGCCCAGGCGGGTCTCGAACACATGGGCTCAGGCAATCCACTCACCTCGGCCTCCCAAAACACGGGATTACAGGCTGAGCCACCAAGCCCGGCCTAATTTTTTTATTTATTGTAGAGATGAGATCTCGCCAAGTTGCCTAGGCTGGTCTCGAACTCCTGGGCTCAGACAATCCTCTCACCTCAGCCTCCCAAAGTGCTGGGATTGCAGACTTGAGCCACTGTGCCTGGCAAGACTATTCTTCTCATTTTATTTTTCTGTCACATTTTCATTACTTTTATAATCAGAGGAGATATTTTAAGAAAAATTCTCATCCAGATTTTTTAAAAATGGAAAATTAACCGTTGCATACAATAGTGCATAGCGTGAAAAAGGTGCTGTGGCCTTGCTGTCGCCAGACTTTGAGAAGCAAGACAGTCTCTGGATTTCAGATCCTTACCTGCAGTTATGAAATGGGGACATCAGATCCAAAGAGTCTTTTCTCCACTCAGACATCTGTGATTATAACATATGACATGGCCTTCAACACTTCCATGGGGTTACTAGCTGACATCTAGTCCAGATGGGTCTTATTTGGGGGTTCATGGTTAGATTCCAGACTGTGTCATCACCACACTTGGGTGGGAAATGTGCGTGTACTGCAAATTTCTACTCTTCTCTGGAAGAAGGGTCCATCACATTCATGACAATCCCAAAGAATATGTTCTCATTTTATGGATAGACACCCTCCATCCAGAGACGTGAAGAGACATCCCTGGGCTCTTCTTGGCGATCTGGAGTGCTTGGTGGGTCAAACAGTGTTCTTAGCTCCAAGCCCAGTGCTCTCGCTCATGGCAATGACCCATCTTGGACTCCTCTGCCAAGTCTATGATGGAAATAACTGCTTAGACTCTCTCTCTATCTGGCCTAGGTCATCAAGGCAGTGGGGGCATACAGTGGTCTCTGTTAGCTTCCCCCTCCCCCATGCCTTCAGGCAGCCCTTTTCCCCAGAAGTAAGGGCAACGTCATGAGGCAGAAAGTAAGTCTAGGCTTACAGGACCAGGGTCCTTGTTTTCACTTGTGCGTGTCTTAAAGAACTTCCCACTCTCCATGTAAGGTAGCAGATCTTCTCCCAAGGCTTGATTAAATAGTGTAACATGTCAGTGTCTGATGCAGAAGGAAACTCCTCAGATTAACAGTTCAAAGGCTGAAGGGCAAATCCAGCTGATGAAGGGAGTGAATTTAGGTGTCTCTCTGCCATAAAACAAAACAATGGTTTTTGTTTTGTTTTGTTGAGTCAGAGTCTTACTCTGTCACCCAGGCTGGAGTGCAGTGGCATGCTCGCAACTACCGCAACCTTGACCTGCTAGGCTTATGCAATCCTTCTGCCTCAACCTTCCAAGTAGCTGGAACTACAGGCTCATACTACCACACCCAGCTAATTTTTTTATTTATTGTAGAGCCAAGGTCCCAACAAGTTGCCCAGGCTGGTCTTGAACCCCTGGGCTCAGGCAATCCTCTCACCTCAGCTTCCCAAAGTGGTGGGATTACTGGAGTGAGCCGCCTCGCCCATCGAAACAAATCAAGCTTGAAAAGATTGTGCAATGGGAACACTGTGGTATTTGTGCTGAGAATCATCACACAAAACCTTGTATCCAAAACTCAAAGTGACCTTTTCTAAGCAGCCCCAGCTGAACATGAGAAGGCAAATACTGCCAGATTGCCTGACATTTCCTTTTTTAAATTTCAAGCATTCCTGATTTCAAATCGGCTATTGATCTGTCGGTTTGTAGCTCCAATGCAATTGGATGAAGTCTCATTCGCTGCTATTAGGGTCTAACAGAAGCAACTGCCTTGAAACCCCCACTCCCTGCCCTGTATCTCCTCCTTTCCCACTCACCACCTGACACTCATCCCCAAACCTATCAGCCAGCTTGCAGTGTGTGGAGGGGCAGGTTGCAGGAAGGAGCAAGTCACTAAACCTGAAATGAGAATCTTCAAAGTTGAGTTGTGTACCATTGTCCTTTGTCCATCTTTAAAGATCAAACTTATTTGTTCGCTTCTTAAATTCTTCTTGGCAAAAACTACAAAAAGCCTGTAACTTGAAGGGAGGGTTTGCTCTGACTCCAATCCGTCACCCAAATGTAGTCTGGAATTCAGTGGGGGGGGGGGGGGGTCTGATCTCTACCTAGAATGGGCATTGAGGGCACATGAGAACCAGGGGGAGAGCAAAGGAGATTTCAAGGTGCTGCTCTGGGATCACTGTGCTGATCAAAATGGTCCCATCCATCTGCTTGAAAAGCCACAGAAGGCATGTGTGTGGTAGGTGTGTGTGTATGTAGCTGAAGCTTAGACCTTGAGAGTCACACAGGTTGAGATTCTGAAAGAGTATGGGGTCCCTTGTTAATCTGTTGAAGAATATTCTTTCTGACTCCAGTTAACATGAGAGACTTGACTGGGAAAGATATTTGGTTGGATTCCTGGTTTGTCTTTCCACAGAATCATTTGTCAGAGTTCTGGTTCTGCTCCCGAGAGAAGGCCTGGTAGCACATGAGAAGCATCTGTCTGGCCAATGCAGTCTTTTTGGGGGGCACCGAGGAAGGAGGAACTGGCCAGAAAGTCAATGGGCCAGCTTTATGAGGAGACTTTTTTTTTCTTGATGCTTTTTTCTTAGTGCTTAGCTCCTGTATGTTGGTCTGTCAGTCTGTGTCGTATGTGATGCAATTTGGATGACTGAATTGTGAAAAAAATGAATTGCCCATTAAACTTCTACATTTTCCAAAGGTAAAACTTACCTTGGTTCTGCCTTTTCCTTGCCTCTGATGTTGAGAGTCAGGCAGCGTCACTCCAGATCTCAAGATCCTCCTCACTGAATAGTCTGGGAAAAGCTATTAGAAGGAGTTTCATTCTCTGGCCTGATTATACCATCCAAAAGTGGATCCCACTGCCCATATATAACAGTTGGGATGACATATAACTGAGCTTGCCTATAACACACCTGATTTATGTCTATTGTCCCCCTGAGATTAATGGCATTTATTTTCATTCTCAAAATGTCCCTTTTGGATGATAGTGCTTTTGTTTTTGTTTTTTAATGTGGTTGTGTTAGTCACAGGGTATGAAGAGAAGGAACTGAGTCTCTGGCAGTCTAACCTTGCATTCCTTTCTGTCACCACAGCTCCATTCGGCAGCTCTGGCATCACTAAAGGGAGATATAGTAGAGCTTAATAAACGTCTGCAGCAAACAGAACGGGAACGAGACCTTCTGGAAAAGAAATTGGCCAAGGCACAGGTAAGGAGCTAGAAAGGTTTGTTTTTGTTTAACTTTTTAAGATAAAACATAGAAATAGAAATTCCTACAAAACAAATTACAGCTTAATGAGCACATACTCTGTCTTGGTCTGCTCCGGCTGTTATAGCAAATACTATAGACTGGGTGACTTAAACTGCAAGCATTTATTTCTCATGATTCTGGAGGCTGAAAGTCCAACCAAAATCAAAATGTCTGCCAGTAGGGTTCCTGGTGAAGGCTGTCTTCCTGGTTTGCCAGTGGCCACCTTCTCACTGTGTCCTCATATGATGGAGAGAATAAGATCATCTCAGTCATTCTCTTCATTTAAGGGCACTAATCCCATTTGCAAGGGCTCCACCCTCATGACCTAATTACCTCCCAAAGGTACCACCTCCAAATACCATCACATTGGGTGTTTAGGCTTCCACTTGTAAATTTGGGGGAAACACAGGCATTCAGTTTATAGTACACTCTAATAACTACTCCTAAATCAAGAAATAGAATTTGCCAGTCACCCTAGAATCTCCTCCTTGCATCCCATCCTGGTCTTCACACCCTCCCACAAATGTAACCACTACCATGATTTTTATAGTAATGTTTCCTGTTCTTTACAGTTTATCACTCAAGTCTTCTTGCTTAGACAGTAGTGTTTGAGGCTTGCTTATTTAAAAAAAGGATATTTTCTTTAAATCTCTCAATCTATAGGTTTTTCCTTCATTCTCTCTTTGCTTTCTGTATGTTAAACCCAGCCATGTCATCATCAATAACTCAAAATTAACAACAGATGCTGGAGAGGATATGGGGAAAAGGGAACACTTCTTCACTGTTGGTGGCAGTGTAAACTAGTACAACCTCTGTGGAAAACAGTGTGGTGATTCCTAAAAGATCTAAAAATTGACCTCCCATACAACCCCACAATAGCCCTACTGGGAATATACCTGGAGGAACTCAGATGACTATGAAAAAGATACCTGCACACGAATGTTTATTGCAGCATTATTCACAACAGCAAAAACATGGAATCAAATCATGCTGCCCATTGAAAGAGGACTGGATTTTTAAAAATGTGGTACATATACATGATGAAATATTATGCAGTCATAAAGAAGGACAAAATTATGAACTTCACAGCAACTTGGAAGGACTTAGAAGCTATAATACTGAGTGATCTATCGCAGAAACAAAGAACCAATATGTTTACACTCATACGTGGAAACTGAACAACTATTGTAATACTATAAGAAAGAGATTGGTAGGCTGGGTGTGGTGGCTCAAGCCTGTAATCCCAGCACTTTGGGAGGCCGAGGCAAAATGATTGTCTGAGCTCAGGAGTTCAAGACCAGCCTGGGCAACTTGGTGAAACCTCATCTGTACAATAAATCAAAAAATTAGCCAGGCATGGTAACACATGCCTGTAGTTCCAGCTACTTGGAAAACTGAGGTGGAAGGATCACCTGAGCCCAGCAGGTCAAGGCTGTGGTGGCCATGAGCTTGCCAGTGCACTCCAGCCTGGGCGACAGAGCGAGATTCCAACTCAAAAAAAAAAAATGTTGAGAGGCTGAGGTGAGAGAATTGCCTGAACTCACGGGTTCGAGACCAGCCTGGGCAACTTGATGAGACCTCATCTCTACAATAAATTAAAAAAAAAATTAGCCAGGCATGGTGGCACACAACTGTGGCTCCAGCTACTTGGGAGACTGAGATGGAAGGATCACCTGAGCCCAGTAGGTCGAGGCTATGGTGGATGTGAGTGTACCACTGCACTCCAGCCTGGGCAACAGAGTGAGACTCCAACTCAAAAAAAAATTAAAAAAAAAAAAGAAAGGGATTGTCAGTAGTGGGTCACTACCAGGGGAGGGTGGGGGCAGGATTAGCAGTAGTGGGAAACTGTGGTGGGGGGCACACCTCATCAACAAGGATACCTGCATAATGAACATTTGTATACCTAACCCTGAACTGTACTCCACATCTTTAAAATTAAAAATTAAAAAAAAAAAAACCCAACCATGTGACCCACAGTTTCCCACAGTCTGGATGTTGCTGATTGCACACGTGTGATGCAGGTCACCACCTTCTTGTGCTCCCTGTATTCCCTGCAAATTGGCAGCTGGATCCAGAGGCTTAGTCAGAGGCATGTCCAGTCCCTTTGGCAAGAGGTTTTTTGTTTGTTTGTTTTTTACCAGAAGGCATGGAATGCCTAGTTGTTTACCTTTCTGTGATGTTAGCTGCTGTTGATGCTCAATGCCTAATTTTATTACTTCATTAGAACTTTAAAAATCATGATATTTTAGTTATGTTTCTCACTTATTAATTGGAGTGCTTATATAGAGACATTTCCCCTCACCTACTATTTGTTGAAACAATGGTATAGTTCACAGAGGAAAAGCTGAATAAACCCTTGACTCGATTCTTTGCATTTATTTAACATTTTTCAAGATAATGGCTGATTTCCTAGGATCCTCTGAATGTGCCCACTTATTTTTTAGATATCTTATTATGAATTTATATATTTAAACATATTTGGTTTCAGTCCGTTATAATTACTTTCCTTATAGAAACAAGTTATACTATCTGTAGTCCGTGAGAGCCTCTTAGGGTTGGCTCCTGATTCTTTTGATACAAGCTTAGTAGTTATTCCTGGCTTCTGTAGTATCTTGCCTCAAACCTGGAATGAGCCATTCTCCAAGTAGCTGTAGTTTTCTTAGCCGAGGATGATATTTCAGGACCACAATCTGGATACTAAGGATGCGCATTGCTTCTAGGTTGTTCGTTAGTTTTTAGACTTCTTTTGTAGGCAGAGCCAGGAAATTATTTATTTACTTATGTACATAGGTGTGTATGTATAAAATTTAAGATAAAATACCCTAGAAACTTATACCATCAATTCAAATTCAGATTACAGGGTATTTTTACTTAAAGTCTCTATTTCATCTATATCTCCTTTCTTTCATGCTAAAAATATCCCGGTTCTTAAGGTTACAAAGGATTGTAGAATTGGAGTATTCCGTAATCAGTCATTTGCTCTATCTCACATTATATACAGCCTCAGAAAAATAGTATTAATACTACCATAACCAGTGTAGTTACTGAGAAAAGTTTAAAAAAATTCTTTTTTCACGATGTTCTCCTTATTCTCTCAGCTTGTCACAGTTGACCTATATCAGTACTGCCTGGCCATATGGCCATTGAGTTGTGAACACTGTGCCTTCTGGTCATCGTGTGGTCCTCTACAAGTAAATATATGTTCACCATGGCTCATATGTCAGTATCGCTTCATTTGCAACTATTTTTTTTCCCCTGAAGCTTATTTTCTAGTAGAGTCCTCAGAAAGGACTCATGGGAATAATTTCCCCAAGTTCTTGCATGTTAATAACAGTGTATCTGTGTCCTTCATACTTGAAAGGCATTTTGCTAGATATAAAATGCTTGGCTCATCTTTTCTTTCCTTGAATATATTGCTTTATTTTTTTCTGCAGAGAGTGTTGCTGTCAAAGTGTGATGACAATCTCACTTTCTTTCCTTTATAAGATACTTGCTTACTCTAGATAGTCAAAGGATTTTTTTTTCCTTTCTTCCTTTTGTCTCTTCTTCCTTTTCTTTTCTTTCTGTCTGGTAATTTTACTAGAGCAAGTCTTAATCATTCTAGATTGATAGTCTTGGGTTTGCTTGTATTCTTTTTATTATATTTTGAAATTTTTTTTAATTTCAGGGAAGTTTAAAAAATTTCATTGTTGAATATTATTTTGGTTCTCTTGCTTTGATTTTTCAAGGACTTATTTGTATGGTAAGTCATCTTTACCTATCTTAAATATCTGTCACTATTTTAGATCCTTTAGATATCTCCCCTTTTTAATTTAATTTTCTTTCCATCTTTTGTTTCTCTTGGGGAATTATATGTTTTTAGTTACTCTTTTGTGCCTTGTAATCTTCATTTCTGAAATGCACTTTTTGTCCTTTCAAATTTATTTTTATTAGTGAAATGCATTTTTAATCCTTTTCTGTATTCTATTACCTTACTTCTGAATTTTTCAAATTCCTAATTATGTTCTTTTATGTCTCATGTCTTTCAGTTTATTTCAAAATAGCAGGCTGTTTGGGGAGTTTTGTTTTATTTGTTTTTTGTTTTTGTTTTTAGAGATACAGGGTCTCACTCTGTTGCCCAGGCTGAAGTGCAGTAGCAGATCATAGCTCACTGAAACCTTAAATTCCCGGGCTCAAGCAATCCTCCCGCCTCAGCCTCTTGAATATCTAGGGCTGCAGGTGTACACCACCATGCCCGGCTAATTTTTTTTTTTTTTTTAAAGGGACAGGATCTTGCTATGTTGCCCAGGCTGGTCTCAATCTCCTGGCCTTAAGCAGTCCTCCCACTTCAGCCTCCCAAAGTGCTGGGATTATAGGCATGAGCCATCATGCCCAGTCATATTTTTTATTTTTGTGTGAAAAATAGTTTTCTTAAGTTTTTAGGAAGCAGGGTTTGAGATGACTTTTTAGTTCATAGAGCTTAGCCTTCTGTTGTTTCTGGTTTTTTTTTTTTTTTGGTGTTTTTTTTTTTTTTCCAAGTCTCACTCTGTTGCCCAGGCTAGAGTGCAGTGGCAGGCTCACGGCCACCACAGCCTTTACCTGCTAGATTCAGGTGATCCTTCTGCCTCAGCCTTCCAAGTAGTTGGAACTACAGGTACATTCTACCATGCCCGGCTAATGTTTTGATTTATTGTAGAGACTAGTTCTCTCCTAGTTGCGCAGGCTGGTCTCAAGCACCCGGGCTAAGACAATCCTTCTCACCTCTGCCTCTCAAAGTTCTGGGATTATGAGCCACCGCACTTGCCTTCTGTTGTTTTTTAAATAGTCAAAAAATATAGCACCCTGCTTTCTGACACTTCCTGACTCTGTTTCTCTTTCCCACTTTTATCTGGATCTTTTCTGTCCTTTGTCTTTTTTGACATTTCTAGCAGTTGTTTCGGTTTAAGAGATCCCTTGAAGCAGTCTTGAAGGTTCACAGGGACCATACAGCTTTAGCCTCTTTAGGTCTTACTGCAGGCTCCTGGGCAAGTTCACTCACTCTCAGATCAGGCAAAACCCCTCCTAGTTTTAGCTACTGTTCTCCAGGTGGCTGTCTTCACTTTCCTGTGAATACCTCTTGGTTGTGTGGGAGGTTTGCAGTTCTCAAATATATGTCTTGCTGTTTGCCTCTGATTTTGTCCATGCAGATGCCACTCAGATCTCATGGATGGTATTGGTTTGCCCTTACCTGCTTTTGTATTTTATTATTCAATGGGATACTGTGTCTCCACGCCTTTGGTTTTGCTGTGTAGGTGCTGTGTTTATTTTTATATGGAAATTCAGAGAAATTTATAAACCAGGCTGCTATAGCCATCTTTCCAGAATTACCTATGGAAAAATTTTGAAAACTTTCGTATCTCATAATCAAAGACTGTTTGAGTAGGAGGGAAAGACCCTTTGTATTTAAGATCATCCACGTCTGCATTTGACAGGCAACCAAGGGAGATGGACTTGATTCCCCGGGATCGAATGAATGCCTCAGCAAGTGCTCTGTTCTCACTAGAGGGTGTTGTAAATATAATTTTCATCTAAGTAAATGTTCCACTATTACTTAGATGAAAATTATATTTAAATTATTTTCCTTCTGATTATAAAATCAAAAAACATAGTGATTGAAAAACTGGAAAGACAGCATCAGAATGTTTCATTGGTGGTCTCTAGTGAATTGAAGCTTTTAAAAAGCTTTTTTTGTTTCATACATTTTTTAAAGAGACAGTAGTTATTTTTGTGCCTTTTTTAAAAAAATGAAATGGTTTCAAGTGACTGTTTTTTAATTTACATGGATTCAAAGCCAACCACTGTTGATAGTTCTTGTTGGTGAGAATTTTTTTTAAAAGAAAGAAAATTGTAATTACTTTTAATTGGAAGCTGGTATGTACCACAGTCTTGGATTTTTTTTTTAGTTGGAGTCTCACTCTGTTGCCCAAGCTGGTGTGCAGTGGCACACTCCCGGCCACTGCAGCCTTGACCTGCTGGGCTCAGGTGATCCTTCTACCTCAGCCTTCCAAGTAGCCGAAACTATAGGCATGTGCTACCACACCCAGCTAATTTTTTTGATTTATTGTAGAGACAAGGTCTAACCATGTTGCCCAAGCTGATCTTGAACCAGTGGGCTCAGACAATCCTCTCGCCTCAGCCTCCCAAAGTGCTGGGATTATAGGCTTAGCCACAGTGCCCAGCCCAGACTCGGATTTTAAAAGGTGATTAGAAAGATATTTATTAAAATGTAAGCCACCAGGTGTGTGGATCATGCCTATGATCCCAGCACTTTGGGAAAATGAGACGGGGGGGATTGCTTGAGCCCAGGAGTTCAAGACCAGCCTAGGCAACATAGCAAGACCTCATCTCTACAAAAAGATAAAAATAAAAACTTAGAAGTGGCGGTGCGTACCTGTAGTCCCGGACACTTGGGAGGCTGAAGTGGAAGGATTACCTTAGCCCAGGAGGTTAAGGCTGCATTGAGCCATGATTGTGCCACTGCATTTCAGCCTTGATGAAAAAAATAATTAAAAAGTTAAAAATAAAGAATGTAAGCCTACAAACGTAGCTTATATAGAGTTTGGTAAAAGAATAATGGAAAACTTTTTCTCTTGCCAGGCTGTCAGGGGTTGATTCAGCTCCTTTTTGTCTTATTTATGGTTAAACCATTGTCATGTAAGAACTTTCGATGACTGATTTTACCCCTGATTATAATGATCACATCATAAAACCATATATTGACTCTCTTATTTGCTTTCTTACACTAAATAGTTTCAAAAATTACTCTGCTCTTTTGACTGGAGAAGTCTTCCCAGTCATAGACTAGAATCTAAGAAAAAGAATGTGAAAAAATGTCAGACTTACCATCTCATATCTTTATAAGAATGAGTTTTATGCAAGAAAAAATAAGAACAATGAAATGACTGTGCCATACTTTCTGTGTTTTATGTCTTGGTAAATGATTCGTGTTTGAGGCTTTCCCAGATTGTGGAAAAGCAAATTCACATGTAAATTTGTACTCTGTGGCTGTAGTAAGTTTTACCAGCTTTCTAAATATTATAGTGCTAAGATTAAACTAAAATGTAAATGGTGGTTATGTTCAGACATTGTCAAAAAAGTTTCAGCATCTGTTGAGTAACTCTTAATGGCGACACTGGAACTGGTTGAATAAAAAAGGTACTTTGTAGCCGGGTTCGGTGGCTCAGCCTGTAATCCCACACTTTGGGAGGCTGAGGTGAGTGGATTGCCTCGAGACCCACCTGGGCAACTTGGCAAGACCTCATCTCTACCATAAATGAAAAAATTAGCTGGGTGTGGTAGCGCACGCCTGTAGGTCCAGCTACTCGGAAGGCTGAGGTGGAAGGATCACTGGAGCCCAGCAGGTCGAGGCTGCAGTGGCCGGGAGCGTGCCACTGCCCTCCAGCCTGGGCGACAGAGTGAGACTCCAACTCAAAAAAAACAAAACAACAACAAAAAAAACCTCATACTTTATAAGCTTAGATTTCAAAACTATAGCAATCATTTTCCTTTTTTTCCATATTTAGTGGTATATTTCCTTTAACCCAATATATCTAAAATACCATCATTTCGGTATGTACTACGTCTTTAAAATCTAGTGTGTATCTTACACGCATAGTCCACTCATCCAGACCCTAAATTTTCATTGGACATACTTGATCGGCATTTAGATATCATATCTGCGGTTGAAAAAGTAGACTCACATGCCCAAGCTGTCCAAACACACTTAAAAGTCTTCCTATAATTGAGTATCAATTTTTAACTGAAAATGAGAAAATTCAGAACGTATTTTCTCAGTCACGGTAGCCACGTTTCAAGAGGTCAGGAGCAACACGTGGCCTGTGGCTGTCGCACTGCAGCATGTAGTACCAACACACTCTTCTTCCTAGGGTTACTTTAGATGTTCATTTCTTTGTAAATGTGCACCGATGTTGGCCTTATTTCTCAGTTAGAATGTAATTAACATCCCCTACTTCCTTCTTGATTTGTCCCAGATTCCACGTCCCCAGTCTCCCTTGTCTCCCTTTCCCTCCAGGACATGCCTGCTCTCCAGTTCATCTCGAGTTCTCAGGGAGTTCACTGCATTGTGCCAGTTAGGTATAATGAGATTAGTTCAGGGCTAGAGCCCCCTCTTGAACGCCTATTTCAGGGTATTACTCAAACCCCACTCCCCTCAACTCTCTCATCCTGTGTAACCCCTCAGCCTTGTGAGCACTACATTTTCAGAGTCCTCTCACGTTATCTAGTTTGATTCTTGCAACTGTGTAAGTATGGAAAAGATCTGTTAGGAATCCTACTCTATCGATAAGGAAATATCCTCCAGGAAGTTTATATATTTCCCCAAGTTACAGACAGAGATGAAGCTGAATCACAACTTCTATTTCTTAACTTTTGTTTTAGGGCCTTTCTACTACAGGCCGACATAATGCCCTTCAGAAAAACCACCCACAGTGCATCAGACCCTACCTCTTACTAGTCCCTTCTGATCTTACACTGAACTGCAGGACGCCAGGTTATCCGGCCTTAAAAAAAAAAAAAAATCTCTAATGACCTGAAATAAACTCCTGAGAAACTAATCACTCCAATGTTTACAAAAAAATTGATTGAAAATATTCATTTCATTTAATTCATTATTTGTTTTTTAATTTTAAAGATGTGGGGTACAATTCAGGGTTAGGTATACAAATGTTCACTATGCAGGTACTCTTGTTGATGAACTGTGCCCCCCCCCCACCGGCAGATTCCCACTATTGCCAATCCCACCCCCCAATTCATTATTTTTATTATTATTGTTGAGTTGGGGGTCTCACTCTGTTGCCCAGGCTGGAGTGCAGTGGCATATCACGGCTCACCACAGCCTCAACCTCCTGGGTTCAGGTGATCCTCCCGCCTCAGCCTCCCAAGTAGCTGGGACTACAGGCATGTGCCATCACACCCAGCTAACTTTTTCACTTCTTTTGTAGAGACGAGGTTTTGCTATGTTGTCCAGGCTGATCTCAAACTCCTGGGCCCAAGCAATCTTCCGTCCTCAGCCTCCCAAAGTGCTGGGATTACAGGTGTGAGCCATCGTGCCCAGCTTGAAAATATTCATTTTAAAAACAGGATTCTTGGATTCATTTAAGTCTTGCAATGAGATGGCCAGGAGGATGGTCTCTCCTTGTTTCTTATATGGTGACCCATGAGAGAAATGGGAAAGAGCCATTACAACAGTGATAGGCAACTGGACTCTGATGAGCTGTGCTGTCACCAGACCACAGAGCTCCTGCCTTCTACCTCACAATGGGATGCTCTGTTGTGTGTGAAGCAAGAGGTGGTATGCCAGTCAGGCGGCCCACTTTACACAAAAGAATATACAGATTGCAGAAACACTTCCAAATAAAGTCACCTGTGACAAGAGGGCTAAATCCAGCAAGCAGAGTCAGTGCACCACAGTTCTGCACTGGATCATCATTTACCTGCACCTCAGCCATTCTAGCCACGTTTCAAGGGCTCAGGAGCAACATGTGGCCCGTGGCTGCCACACTGGAGCATGCAGCACCAACACACTCTCCTTCCTAGGGTTACTTTAAATGTTCATTTCTTTGTAAAGGTACACCGATGTTGGCCTTATTCTCAGTTAGAATGTAATCATTTTCTTCATGAACCTAATTTGAGTTTTGGAGCAGTATTTACGTATAAATGCTTGTAATTATTTCTCCATTAGTAGTCTTCCAATGTTTCCACGATTTTACTATTCCTAAATAATACTGTGGACAAACACCTTTGCACATAAAACTTTAGCTGTATATTAAAATATTTCCATGGGTGAGATTCCCAGAAATTGGCCAATTAGGCTGAAGGATCTTAATATACACTGCAAAATTCCTTTCCAAAATATTTTTACCTATTAACGTTTCTACCTGCAAGGTCTATGTAAGCAGCTTGCATAACTGCACCATGGCCAGAACTGAGCAATCTCACAAAGGAAAAAAAAGCTTTTTTCATGAATTTAGTCTAATATAGAATGCTCTACGAGTATGTATAAAATAAGAGTATTTCATATACTCTTATATACTTATATAAATATGCTTATATACCTATATTAATACTTACATATAAAATACTCTTATTTTATACATACTTCTAGAATACACACATATATGCAGCCATATAATCCATACATATATGGATAATACATACATATAATGCATACATATATAGAAGTTAGCTGAATAAATAATTGTTAATTATATAACACTGAAAATCTGTGTAAATAAAAGACCCGTTTCTGGCTAATACTCATAACAGAATGAGTAGGAAAGTGTGTGTCCTCTGCTCTCTTAAGGATTAATTTGTGGAATAAGCTGGTATTTGTTAATTGGTCACTTATGTTAGCAGTCTTTCTTTTTCTCAGGTTATTAGTAAATAGTAAATGGAATTGTCTGCATTCCACAAAAAGTCCCCCTCAAACCAAGGAACTAAGTCTAGTTACCAATTCGTAAAACCTCTAAGAAGTATTACTCCCATAAACAATAGTAACCCTTGAGAACAAGCATGGATTTTCAAAAGCACAGTTCAAGCCTTTGTATAGGTTTTGTCTGGGGACATGGACTGTTATTTAAAAAACTGAATGTACAGTCACAAAGGAGCCCTGCAAAACAACAGTAAATTCAATTCTGGTGGGAGGCTCATAATATAAGAAAGCTTTCTTTGATGTACTTAGTTGGTTCTTTTTAACTGCATATATAACATTTTGCAGAAGACAGGCCATTTTTGCTCATCAGTAGCTGAGTCAGCCAATTTGGTTTATGTCATTTAGTATTATTGTCAATATAACAGCATACAACAGCTTGGTTTTTCCAGTTCCATGTGGAGGCACTAAGTGAGCAGTTAGAAAAATATTTTCAGGCCAGGCGCGGTGCTCACGCCTGTAATTCTAGCACTTTGGGAAGTGGAGGCAAGAAGACTGCCTAAGCCCAGGAGTTCAAGACCAGCCAGGGCAGCTTGAAAGAGACCTTGCTTCAACAATAAATCAAAAAGTTAGCTGGGTGCGGTGGTGGGCGCTTGTGGCTCCAGCTACTTGGAAGGCTGAGGTGGAAGGATCACCTGAACCCAGCAGGCCGAGGCTGCAGTGGCTGTGAGCATGCCACTCCACTCCAGCCTGGACGTCAAAGTAAAACTCCAACTCAAAAAAGAAAAAAAGAAAAGAAAAATGTTTTCACTAGCTCATAGAGAAATTTCATATGCGTGTCACAGGGCCCAAATGAGAAACCCCAAAGAATCCTCCTGCCTGCACTTTTTGGTTCCATCACCACATCCAGAATAAATGAGCAGCATAGGATTAGAGAAAAAGCTTCAGTCAGAATCACCCAGCTCCTACCTGCACCGTAAAATCCTCACGACGACAAGTGGCCCACTATCTGAGATTTAAGTCACACTGAAATGGGAACTTCACCAGCAAAATGTTGGGCAAGGCCTGAGATAAGCTATCCAGGGTTTAATAGGATGAAAGGGTATTAACTCTGGCCTAATTTGTTCCAGCATCAAACAACACTTGCATCATTACAGACTATAATGCTTCACTAATGAGTTAAGAGGATTTCATTACAAAACCATAATATTCTTCCTTCATCGAGTCCCTCGCTTCAGGACTGTAACATCATTAAAAACAAAAGCCACACCAAATCATCATGGAACATTGAACACAATATGTGCTAAACATCATACCACACACTTCATATGCACTACTATTTCGTTTAATCTTCTCGATAAGCCCACAGAGAGTTTTTTTCCACCATTTTACAGAGGAAATACTGGCTCACACACTAGAGGTTATGGAGCCTCTGCCTGGTGGAAAGTGGGATTCAAACCCCAGCTGCTGGGTCCACACAACCTGGGTATTGACTGCCACTCACGTTGAGATTAGGCTAAATTTAACTTCATCTCCTAGGAAAACATGAAAGTGCATCTAACTAGCAACCTGCAGATACCTAGAACACACTAGTGGATCGCAAGTAGTAACCTCAGGTTTCTGTGAGAAACAATTTATGCTCAAGGCAACTTAACACAAAGATTGGTGGTATACAAAGCAGAATGTCATTGAGTCAGTGGTTGTGTTCATTACAATGCTTATGGGACACATATTTGATTTGGGTTTTCTTTCCCATTCAAATGAATCATCAGTTAGATTTTGGTATCCTGGAAACAGCATGAATAAGGTCACATTAATTCTCAAGTAGCAGGCCTGCTTAGAAACGACACAGAAGCAAATAGAGTGATAACACAATTTCAGTGGAGCTATGACTAAAAAAGTCTCGAAAAGAAATTTCGAGTTTGAGTGTCCTAGAGGATTACACGACATGGAATGAGAGATATATCTACTGGGTCCTGGTTGGTTTCTGGACCCAGGATGAGTAACAAGCTTTTCCTATAACCCTTTCAGAATATGGATATGCAGCACTGAATAAAATCAGTTACAGACATATCTTCTGAACTCTAATTATATAAGTTTATATAACTAACAATACACATTTAGATTAAATAGAGTTAAAAGAATTTGGGGAAAAATAACACAGGCCTATTGCCTGTATGAGCTGCTACAAGTATTTTTTTTCCCCAGAATTTCTTCATCTCCAAAGTTGAGCAGAAAAAGAGAAGTAGCTTGAGGTCTGATGAAAGAAAGAACTTTCAGACAGATATGCAAACACTGCAAAAGGCCTAGGGAGATATTGCATAAATGAGCGCCCCACCTCCCACCTCTTCAACAGCTGAGAGAACAGATTAACCTGGGGCCAAGGACTTTTTTTGGACACTGATAACCCTGCTCTGCCGTAGACTGAAACAAGGTAGAAAAGCACTGTGTTAAAAGTCCCCAGGTCTCCCCAGGTCTCCGGGACTGTGTCCCACACCCTGGGCTTGCTTCCTAACGAGAAATGTAGCCTACTGCTACATTTTCAGGCAGGTTGGTTCACAACTCACTCTCCAAAATGCCACACTTCACACTTGATTTACTAATGACCAACTTGACATGTGTCTAACTGTCCTAATCCAAGGACAGAACAATTTATGGATAAACACAGCACATAAGAAAGTCAAGAGGGTATGTGACTTTTCAAACCAAAACACAACTTCTAGGCCAAGACACCCATGACTGTACCTTAAGCCAAATGTATGATACTGATGTCCAGTGCCGCTTTTAAAAAACTGCCCGTATATTACCTATCTCTTATGGGAAATTATAAAGGTGCTGCCCACCTGTAGATATTGATGTGTGTTGACTATTTACAAGCACTCTTCTGGAAAGAGTTTACGACGGCCCAAAACAACTGAAGCCACAGATACGTGGAAAGTTAACAGTGCCACACTAGCACCCAAGTAAGAGAGGGCGAGCCAAGAGGGAAGGCCAGTGCTGGGAAGCGATCCCAGACTGGGAGGCAGGGAGAGGCTTCGCCAGAGGAGCAGGGACTGTCACTGTGAAGAGACTGGAAGGTGCGGGCAGACCAAGGAGAGGGGGAAGGAAACTGCCCCCCAAGGAGTAGAGGCAGGAATGGAGTGCCACACTCTGGGAAGAACTGCGACACTGCGGTGGCCTGAGAAATGTGTCAAAATCTACCTTGACTTTTTTTTTCCGTCCCTCACCAGTAAACTACCTCGACTTTATTCAGCAGTCGTGTAATTGACTAGCACGTATTAACACTCCACTGCACCAGAAAACCAAGTCTGCGATGATTTAAAGCATATTAAAACACACGGATGCGCCACAAACACTTGTTAAATGAACTAATTCTAAGCACAGCATCAGGGAAGACTTCACGCACGTGGCATTCGGCCAGGCTATTAAGGACACTGCACCATGGAAGGCCGATGGGGGCCGAATGCTGATGGGTACTGCGAGCGGAAGGCACGGCATGAAGAGATGCGGAGGCCTGAAAAATAACAGGAGGCCGCAGGGGCAGGTGTCCAAATAACTCCTAAGTTCCTCATAAACACCTGCACTAGTCCCACACCAAGGCCCATCTTCTCTCTTGTGGACCCCAGCTGGCCTTCAGGCATGCATGCACACTTGTGTTCTAGTATCCATCTCCATATCCAGGCGCCAGAGCTCTTTTTAAAGTGCCTGAATCCGACTGATCTCAATTGGGCCACTCCTGCCTGAAGCCATTTTCCTTTTGTTCTCTGGACACAATCTCCAATTCTCAATGGCTTAGAGGCCCTTTCAAGTCCTGGCCCAGGCCTGCTTCCCTTGTCGAGCCCTGCCCTCGCCCCTCAGGCCCTGCTGCCTCCTGATCCAGAGGTTTCCTTTACCCTTTCCAGCACGTCCCTAACCCAGGCAGATCCTATGCGGGGAAAGCTCCCTCCGTCGCCTGTTCCACCACTCATCTCCGTCCCATCTGGGCTCTGCGCTTCAGAAGAGTGTACTGTGGAGACAGCACCCTGATTCCTCCCCCAGAGCCTAGGATGGGTTAGGTCCAGCTGTGTACATTCTAATTATACCCCAGATACAAATTATTTCACATGTGATTAACATCTAAGTCTCTGGGGCATTGCATATCTGTGTGATGACAGTGTGATGGGTCAGGAGGCTGGAAAGCAGACCCGGCTGCAGTCTTGCCCCAGGCACCAGCAAGCACAGTGACTCGGTTTTGCTGGCCTTCACCAGACCAAGCGGAAAGGGTGGTCTGAGGGTTTGCTTTCTGCCACCCGGCTTCCAACTGGGTGGGAGGCAATCCCAACAGGAGCCTGAGCCACTATCCAGCAGGGCAAGACCATAGGGCTTCCCACCTCGCCTGGCTCCTTAGAAGCTCGGGGTGTGCACCACTCACTGCAGCGGGTGGTTAATGGGGGACTCTGATCTACAGGCAGAAGAGGTAACTCTGCCTTAGATGAGCTTGTGTTTCCACAAGCATTTGCTGACTTGGAACCCAAGTGTACCCAATTTCAATAGGACATTCCCCTCTCTTGTAATGCAGCTTCCTGTCCATCCACTCCTCCTCCAGGCCTTCCCTGGCAGTCAATCTGATCTCGGAGATCACCATCACCGGCCCCCACCCTCCCAGATCTGGGCCCCCCCCCCCCAGGCTGGATCCCTCAGCCAAACATTGCACAAATATTCCTGGGACCAGGGAGGAAAAAATGGTGAAAGACTGGTGACTGCTCACGGTGTGGGTCTCCCTTGGGGGTGAGGACAGTGTTTGGAATTAGACAGATAAGACTATATATAGTCGATATAGGAATGCCACCAAAGTGAACACTTCAAGATGGTTAATTTTATATAATATAAATGACAAGTCAATTAAAAATTCAAATACAAAGTAACTCTTTTCCCTCCCATTTCAGAGTGCCTGTCTATCCCTCTACCTGTGCTCTGGAGCCCTTCTTGTTTCTTCTAAGAGTTTATTCCTCTCCCATTCCCCTTTTACCTTCAATTTCCTCTCGCCATAGGATCCTTTTTTCTGCTGACGCGTTAGCTCCGAGGTCCTCAACCTGGAAGCCCTTGCCTGAGCCCTGTTTTCCCCTCAAAACCTCATCAAGAACAATTTCAAGACCTCATAAAAGGCAGTCAATATCAACAGGCTCTGTGTTTTCACCTTCTAATCCCTCCAGTTCTGTTTCAGTGATAAGGCAGTGTACAGGTAGTTTAAAAACCCACCTGCTATACATCTAAAAATGATTTTAAAAAATGCAAAAAAACCCCCACTCTCATTAAAACAAATAATGAGCCTGTAAGAAACTCTGAGATCAGGAATGAGACAAGACTGAGTCACTAAAAAGAGGCTGCTAGTATCTTTGCTGTTGAACTGTCCAATATAATAGACAGCTGCCACAAGTGGTTATTTAAATGTAAACAAATTGAAATTACTAAAAATTCAGTTTCTCACTTGCATTAACTACTGTTCAAGTGTTTGATAACTCCATGTAGCTAGTGACCACTGTATTGCACAATACAAAATATATTCCATATCCAGTGGCTCACATCTGTAATCCCAGCACTTTGGGAGGCTGAGGTGTGAGGGTCACTTGAATGCAGGAGTTCAAGACCAGCCTGGGCAAAACAGTGAGAGTTCCCCTCTACAAAAAAATCAAAAAATTAGCTGGGCACGATAGTTGCATGCCAGTAGTTCCAGCTACTCAGGAGGCTGAGGCAGGAAGATCACCTGAGTCCAGGACGCAAAGACTGCCATGAGTAAGGATTGTGTCACTGCACTCCAGCCTGGGCAACGGAGTGAAACCCTGTCTCAAAAATCAATAAAATAATAATAATAAATATATCCCACAAGAAAGTCTCAGTATCTAGAAACAGAGTAGCTCAATTGTACTGGTACCTGATTCAAGTACTACAGGATCCGAGATCATAAAAGTCCTAAAAGAATTCCCTAGAGTAAAATCAGGGGGAGGCTAAATATTTACAGTCCCCAAAGCATAGATCCACCCGATCTGACATTAGACAAGAAAGGCCAGAGAATCTTTTATAACACGTGGAAAGAAAGGTTAAATGGTTGCATAAAACAAGATGGAGGTATGGGATGTGATACAGCAAATTCATCTTAAATAAAGGCATTGTCCGAAATCAGCAGTTATAAAAAAGGCCAAGTAATGTCTATCAAACAGGCAGGAACAAAAAAGAAGTCGGCTATTTTTAAAACGATTCCAAAAGACAGCCAACCTGAAAGCCCCAATACCGTAATGCACAGGCAGCAAAGAAAAAGGGCTGAATTACAGAAATAAAACGAACATCTAAAAAGCTATTAATGCTGCACTGAGACCTTAGTGTCTTCATTTACTACTCCTTTCAGCTTGGGATTTTTATTTTAAAAATCGGCCACTCAGCCCTCCCAGAGAGCAGCAACCCTGGTAACTAGTGCTGCTGAAAGGGAATGAATTTACTTCTAAATATGATGCTATCTATACAGGGCACCCTACAGATATGTTCATTTGATAGACCAGAACCAGGCCACCAGATGAAGTTCAAAAGTGAAGGTGACACACATGGGTACCATGGCATAAACAAGAAATTTATTCAGGCAGAAGGAAACAGGGGGGAACAGCTGCTGAAACAGGAAGGAAAAAAAAAAGTTTCAATAACTAAGTGGTGGGGGGGATCCTTCTGCAAAAATGCAATAAATAGGATCTATTGGCACAAGGATTCCCAAAGTGCAGTCCAGACATCCCTGAGGGTCCCAGGGCCCTTTTCAGAAGTTCTGTAAGATGGAAACTATTTTCCTAATATGCTAAGAGATTACTTTTTCATTCTGTCATCATTGCAAAGTTTCCCAGAGGCTGCATGACGTGTGAGATCACCAAGGATTGAATGCAGAGCCTAAGTAAGAGGATGCAGCTGTATCTTATTAAGCCTGATACTTCAGAAACTGGCAAAAATGGCAAGCAATGGTCTGTTCCCACCAATTTTTTTTGTTTTGAAAAATACATTTTTCCTGAAAAAATAGCTTATGTTATCATGTAATAGGTTAATTATTTCAATGTACTCATCATTATTTTAAAATCTTATTTAAGAATAATTTAAAATTAATTTCTAAATACCAGTAGATGGAATCCACATAAACAAAAATTCTTGAGGTTTTCAACCATGTTTAATAGTGAAGGGCCTGTGACCAAAAGTTTGAGAGCTGTGGTATTAAAAACTGCATTCAGAATTTTTTCCCCCCTGTAATGTTTTATTTCTAAAAAGACATTATATAAACAGTATATAAAGCTTCTCAACTTAAAGGCAAGGATCCCAAATACACCTCTAAAAGAATAAGTCTTTATACAGACATGCATTGCTCAGTGATGGAGATAAGTTCTCAGAAATGCGTCCTTAGGCAACTTCGTCTTAGCGAGAACATCATAGAGTGAACTTAACACAAACCAGATGGTCTAGCCTGCTCAAGCCTGGATGTGGTGTAGCCTATTGCTCCAAGGCTACAAACCGGTATTGCTTGTTACAATACTGAATACTGTAATACAACAGCAATTATTTATAAAAATATCTAAACACAGGAAAGGTACAGTAAAACTGATTTTTAAAATGGCACACTTGTATAGGGCTCTCACCATAAACGGAGCCTTCCAGTCGCTCTGGATGGGTGAGTGAGTGAGTGGTGAGTGAATGTGAAGGCCTAGGACATCAGTGTGCACTTTATAAACACTGTACACTGAGGTTATCCTAAATTTACTTAAAACATTTTTTCTTTCTTCCACAATAAATTGTTAGCTTACTGTAACTTTTTTTCTTTATAAACTTTTTTTTTTTCAAGACAGGGTCTCACTATGTTGCCCAGGCTAGAGTACAGTAGGGCTATTCACAGGTCCTATTACAGCTCACTGCAGACTCAACCTCCTGGCCTCAAGTGATCTTCCTGCTTCAGCCTCCCAAGCAGCAGGGACTCTAGGTTCCCACCTCTGTACCCAGCTTTTATAGACTTTTTTTTTACTCTTTTGTAATAACACATAGCTTAAAACACAAACACATTGTTCAGCTGTATAAAAATATTTTCTTTATGTCCTTTTTCTATAACCTTTTCTGGTTTTTTGTTTGTTTTTTGCTTTTTAAACCTTTTTGTTAAAAACTACGACACATTAGCCTAGGCCTACACAGGGTCCGCACCATCAATATCACTGTCTCCTACCTTCACATCTTGTCCCCCTAGATCTTCAGGGGCAATTATATGCAGGGAGTTGTCATCTCCTATGATAACAAGGCCTTCCTTTGCCACATCTCCTGAAGGACCTGCCTGAGGTTGTTTCACAATTAATTTTTTTTTAGTTAAATCGGAGTATATTCTAAAATAAAGATAGGCTGGGTGCGGTGGTTCACATCTGTAAGCTCAGTGCGTGGGGAGGCCAAGATAGGAGGATCGCTTGAGGCCAGCAGTTCAAGACTCGCCTAGGCAACATGGTGAGACATCTCCACAAAAAATGAAAAACTCATTTGGGTGTGGTGTGCCTGTGGTGCCAGCCACTTAGGAGGCTGAAGTGAAAGGACTGCTTGAGCCCAGAAGTTCGAGGTGGCAGTGAGTTCTTATCGAGACACTGTACTCCAGCCTGGGTGACAAAGCAAGACCCTGTCTCTAAAAATAAAAATAAAAGATAAAGTAATGATTAGAAATATAGTAAATATTTAAGCCAGTAACATAGTCGCCGTTTGTTATCAGCATCAAGTATTATGTCCCATACATAACTGTATGTATGACACTTGTACAGAACCAGTAGTGCAGAGGGTGTGTCTACACCAGCATCACCACACACACAGGAGTAATGCATCCTCCTAGGACATTAAGATGACTAGGACTCCCTTAGACAATAGGAATTTTTCAGCTCCACTATAATCTCACAGGGCATATGCGGACTACCATTGACCAAAACTTGGTTATACAGCACAGGACTTTGACTTTAGCAGTTCAGTTAAACTAGGAGTACACAGCTTAACCACCAAATACTCAAACACTTGCAGCTTCTTAAAATAGTCATTTTGGAAATGAGGTAGTAACTAAGAACAAAACTTAGGATAAATCTACTGTGATGAAAAGTACTCTGTGAAATAAACAAGTTCTTACCAGTTCCCCCCCTAACTCACTACATTACGTGTAGTGTGGTACGAAGAGAAATTCAGCATGACCAAACTGGAGTGAGCCTATTTCCATATTACCGTGTGGCCATAAAAACTCTCCAAGTGTCTTCAGCTAGACCATGATACTAAATCCCCTCCCCACTGAGGACACTCCTCATGGAAACTTATTCAGCACAAACAAAATTTTATTTCCATTTACTTATTCGAGTCAGGGTCTCACTCTGTCACCCAGGTTGGAGTGCAACAACACAATCACAGCTCGCTGGAGCCTCAACCTCCTGGTTGAGCCACAATCCTTCTGCCTCAGCCTCCCAAGTACCTGGGACGATAGGCGTGTGCCACCATACCTGGTTAATTTTTTTATTTTTTGTAGAGATGAGGCCTCACTATGTTGCCCAGGCTGATCTTGAACTCCTAGACTCAAGCAATTCTCCTGTCTCGGCCTCCCAAAGTGCTGGGATTATAGGCATAAGCTACCGTGTCTGGCCCCAAAACTAAAATTTTAAATCAGAGAGGTTAAATCACATTAGGGAATACTGCAGAGTATGTATTCAAGTATCAACTGCTACATAGATACTCAAGTGTTTATATACATATATACAGAGAAAGAAAAAAATGGAGCGGGAGGAGACGGGGAGAGAGGAAAGGGGGAAGAAAGAGAAAGAAGGAAGAGTGATGCCTCAGAATGAAGTCAAAAACTAATTTTCCTGAGTTCAACTTACTACAACACACACTTTTTAAAAAACACACTTTCCATTTGCCTAACCTCAGTCAAGTTTCATCAGACACTAATTTCTTTGGCCCATTTTGCTCATTAGTTCAAACTGTATGTGTAGAAGAGTCTTCAAAATTTTAAAACCGGGAAGCTACCTTCCCCCAAGGCTATAGCAATGGACAGCTGAGGCCACTATCTGCCCTCAGCATTGGTGGCTCGACCTCAGGGACTCCTAAAAGCAGAGTTCCAACTGAAGAAGAAAAGCAGGTCAGCAGTGGGAGGGAGAAAATGATTAAACAAGGGAGGGGGAAATTACATGGCACTCCATTCTCCAAAATAAGAATCTGGGGGTGACAGTCTACCTCCCCAAGCATGCTTTTTGGGGTGTGGAGGGAGCAATATCAAGCAGGGACCAAATCCCATGTGAGCTCACCTCTTACCTAACAGGAGGGTACAGGACACATCCCCATGTGTCATGAAGGACTCGATGCTTGTAAACTGGAACCCTGAGCGTTCATCATTAGGTCAGGGCCACGGGAGCAGACATTTGCAGGTTTCTCCCTACAAAACGTTTTGTTTGCTTTCTTTGTTTGGAAAACATTACAGAGAAATGCCTGTAAAACCAGGTGGACACTCTCATTAGGAGAAACCAACTGGATTGGAAGAAAGGGGGAAAAAGTCATGCCTGCTTGCAGTGGACAGTACCACTGAGATGTTCATAGCAGACCAACGGACAGGACCAACACCCCAACACCGTCTCCTGCCTCTCTCTATTACATCTCAATAGTGTTGGTGCAAGCCTACAGGATGGGATACAAGCTTTTGTCTTATGGGATACTGACTAACATAAATAACAATCCACAACTTAGCACACATACATCGTTATCAAATCAAAAAACAAAGGGAACGGAGAACAGAAAGTTTAGTTGGTCAACTTTGAGTAGGATCTCTTGCTTCAATCTCATATCCTTTTGGAGAATGAAAGACAAGTAATGACCACTGTAATGATAGCAGTTTTCATGTGTGCTATGGAAGTCATCACTTCACTATTAATGAGACCCTCTGTTTTTAGAGAATTTAAATTTTTAAAATATATTCACTAAAGTCTTCATTGAAAAATCTTTCTTTTTCACCTATAAGCTAAAAGTCCATGGTGCAAATGGCATAGGTACAAGGACAGTGACCAAAGAAAACAGCATCAGCAGACAGACAGGCAATGGGATGCTGTAGGAAAGATCTCTGATGTCAATTTGTATTACGCAGTTACTTTGAAATTGCTTCTCTCCCATTTCTCAGCAAATAGACTGTACTTTTAATCACTGCAATCAAATTAATTATGAAGAACAATGGACTTTTGTAACCAAGAACTTTTAGGATGTAAACACGTCCAAAATAAGTGTTTAACGGCAGACTGACATTTTAAAAACAGATGTGAACACGTTACATTAATAGCAAGTAGCATCCACTTCCCCCTTTCAGCACAAGCCATCAAGTTTTGTTTGGGGCTCCACCCTCCCCAACTCAGTGAAATCTGACAGCATGGGGGTCCATGGAGTGGGGCCTGTGACCTGGAGTGACTAGGTGACCAATTAGAATCAGAGGGGCTCCTGCAGCACAGGATAAAATATGCAAGGGAGGGTCACAGAACTGTCATTTTTACTTAATTTATTTTAATTTACTGGTTATTTAGTATGAACTTATTTTCATTAAATTTTTTGAGGATATACAGAATTGAAGTAGCAAAATTAATTTAGGTTAAATACTTGGAAAACAGTCTCTCAATTGTAAGGCATGTTGACACACTGGACTCAATAAAGGTTGCTGGGTCCCTTTCAAGGCAGAAATGTAAAGAAAGGGCACAGAAAAACCATGACCCTGCTCCAATTCTGCATCCTCAGTCCCCATCTCAAGGGCTGGTTTCCATCTGACCTCTCCTCACCTACACAGAGTAGTCCTGAATTGGAATTCATGCCCCTTCCCTCACAACCATCTCTTCCTCCCAATGTCCCCACAATGCCCTGTTCTCCCAAATTAGCACATTCAACAGTGACATAAAGAGTTTAGACTTAAAGAATCAGTTTAGACATAAAGAATCCGTTTCTGGGGCTGCTCTGCAGCTAGCTGTGTGACCCTGGACAAGCCATGCAAGCACTCCATCTTGGTTTTGTCATCTGTAAAGTGGAGAGGCAGACCAAATCATTTCTAAGTTCTCAAGTTCTATAAGGTTTATAGGATTTGGACCCACCCCTCTTGATCTGCAAATTCACCATCTAGCTTTGGCCACCACGTCTCCTCTGGATTCATGTATTCCCTTCCCAATGGACCTTTCCTGCCTCCCATCCTGTACTACTCCTCACCCCCCGAGTGCATCACCCTAGGTTACTAGCCTGCACCGACCAGTTTAAAGCTCCTTGAAAAATGTCCTGACTCCCTTCTGTGGCCCCAGGGCCCACACGGTCAGACCTCTGCTTCCCTCTTTGGTTTTCCACCTGACTTTCAGTTCTGCCTATGCTCCTCCAGCCCCCAACCACCTGCCTCCCCCGTCCGCCTCAGAGTCTTAGCTTGAATTCTCTTCCCATTTTCTCCTTCCCCCAGACAGGCTCCTGCTTAGTCTCTCATCTGATTTGGGTGTCCTTCCTGTTTGCTCCCACGGCACGCCTCCATGTCCTCTCAGAGGCCTCACCACTGTGCTGGTAATACCTGTTCATTTTATCAGTATCCTCTCCCAGGCTCCCAGTTCCAGGTGGATAGGGACTGCTGGTCTTGGTCACCACCCGTGATACAGATTGGAGGTTGCTGCCCAATTTCTATACACAGCAGCAGAACTCAAAGATGAGACTGTCCAGTCTCTTGTAGCCACATGTTGAAGTTCTAGCCAATGAGACATAAGCAAAGCCATCTGGGGCAGTTTCTGGGAACTTACCCTAAAAGAAAGGGTGTCTAGACTGTCTCTCCCTTCCTCCCTTCTTTCTTCTTATTCTTTTTTATAAAGTCAGGGACTCACTCTGTCACCCAGGCAGGAGTACAGTGGTACCATCACAGCTTACCACAGCCTCAACCTCCTAGGCTCAAGCGATCCTTCCACCTCAGCCTCCCCAGTAGCTGGGACTACAGGTGCATGCACCATGTCTGGCTTAATCTTTTGATTTTCTGTAGAGACATGATCTCACTATGTTTCCTAGGCTGGTCTTGAATTCCTGGGCTCAAGTAGTCCTCCTACCTCAACCTCCCAAAGTGCTGGGGTTACAGGCATGAGACACAGTGTCCGGCTCATCCTTTATTTTTTTG
>CAUYQG010256824.1:0-28628 GCA_963574415.1 Tarsius wallacei
CCCCCCGCCCCCCCCCTCCCAGGGACATTTGCCAATGCCGGGATACATTTTTGGTTGTCACAACAGAGGCTGTGGGGTATGGGATGCTACTGGCAGCTCATGGATGGAAAAGAGGATGCTGCTACACACCCCACAATGCACAGGGCAGCTCCCAGCAGCAAAGAATGATCTGGCCCAAAATGACAACAGTACTGAGGTTGAAAAGAAGCTATTTTAAATAAAGAAGCTAGCAGCAATCATCTCAAACGCATGATTGAAGAAACTCATGTCTGGAGAAAACTATGCAGATACTACAGACATGAATAATGTTTATGCATAATTCCTAAAGCAAGGAAGTTGTAAAAGGTGGTTGAGTCCTGGCAAGAAATCCAGTAGAGCTGAGGGGGAATAAAACATTTATGGAGAGAAGAGAAAGAAAACAGGATAAAACAGGTTTTATTTCAGTAAAGTTTAACATAGAGGATATTGGAAGATCCAAGTTCTTCTCAAGATTTCAGTTTACACTAAAATTGGCTTGATGATTTATTTCCTACATTAGCATATTTTGACAATTCAATGAACTTGTAACAATTATAGTAATACTACTACCATTACTACAAATAATAGCAAATACAATTTATAAAGCAATCATTACATGCTTTCCATACATTACTACTAGTTATTACAAATACCATCATTATTCTTATTCTACAGAAGAACTAACAGGCTCAGAGAGTTTTTGTAATTTGTTAAAAGTCCACAAGTGGTAGTAATCAGAGTTAATGTTAAAGACAAGGCAGATTAGTCGCCATCATACTCAGAGTCCAGGTTTTCTCAGAACAGCCCTGGTTTATGCCTGACATTCTTGTATAGTTTTAACAGCATCTACTTTCTCTTTTAAAAGTGATCATCCTACATGAGATGATGGACCCTGTTTTACCTCCTCTTTTTAAACCATGGAGTAATTCACAATATGCAAAGATAGAAACTTGCCAGTGTTCCCAAATTCTTCTGACATGGAACTGAGCCATGTGTCCATACATCCATCACTTATCCTTGTGTGGGAGAAGTTGACAACTGGTAACCATTAGTGGGAAGGACTTACAGAAGGTGCATTTGGTTCTTGTATTTAAGCTTAGGTGTTAATAGTTGCTTTGAGTGGGAATTTCCCCATTTCTATCAACATGGTTGGTCCTAAGCAAATGATTTGCTGGACTATCTCATCAGGCTGTGGGAATCAGTGATTGTCCAGGTGTTTACTTCTCTGAATGTTTTATCCTTTGCACAGACCTGGATGTCAGCAAATAAACTGAATGTGAATGTGGTAAGACTGGTAAAACCACTTGACCATGTGTTTAGTAGAAGAACCAATAGTATATAATTTATTTATGATGAATTTTCAAAGAGATTGAAATAATACAATGGGTAGATTGTGTGGCCATTTCTAATTACAACCATGACATTTAAAAAAGTTTCCATTCTTTCAGATTAAATACCTTAAATTCCCCCTCACAAATGGAATGTCATTGAGAAAAGCCATCCCCTCACCCTTGTAATCCTCTCACGCTCCAAGGCTCTCTCTTTCATGAACACCAAAGCACAGGAAGCCTTCATAAAAACAGTGCTTACTTGTATTCAGATATCAAGGTTCTGATCCTTAACTCTACATCTTCTTGTTTTCTCTGTGTGCTTTATTTTTCCCCTTTATCTATTAGGCTAATGGCAATGATCTTTCTGCAAGACACATTTTTCCTATTTCAAAGGAAATTTAATTTGTTTATAAGTCAAGCACATATATTTAATATTCTATTCCAATCCAAGGGCTCCACACTAAAGCAATTGTCATACTTGAAGACATATTACATTATTTAAGAGAAATAAATTGCACAATGAAAATGCCATTCTTGTCTATTTGTGACAAGAAATGAAAAAATATCATTTCATCTTGGAATTCAAAGGTTTCTCTCTGCTCTCAAGCAGCTTTTACATTAAAATGATGCTGGGAAGTCCAAAATTGTGTTCTTTGTTATGGCTGCATAATATTCCATAGTGTATATGTACCATATGGAGTTGGAGACCGTCATACTAAGTGATCTTTCACAGAAGCATAGAACTGAATACTGCATGTTCTCATGCATAAGTGGTCCCTGAACACTAATCACATGAACAGAAAGGAGAAATTGGCAATCACAAGACACTTCTAGGGGAGGGAAGGAGGGAAGAGGGTGGAGGACACGTGACAGCACAAAGGGTACCAGATCAACTATCAGGGGAAGGAGGGCCAGTTGGAAGCCCAAACTTTACTTGCATGCAGTATAATACCCCATATCTCTATAATAAAATTTTAATGATGCTAGGAAACAACTCAGGAAAACTAACCAATAGTGATTGTTTTGGTGTTATACGGGATACCCTATTCTTTCCCAATGCTTATTTTTTAAATTGAATTAATCATAAAGCTTTTTTAAAAGTAGTACTTATTGTTACCTTGGAAAGCCTTGGTCAATACAAATGTATACATACACACACACACACATATATATATACATTTACAAGTTTTTAAAAATTAGCCACTATGAATAATAGATACCACTTTATTACCATTATAGAAGTTATAAAAATTGGTTCCAGGTTTTCAATATGCAAAATAGAGAAGGCTCATGCATTTTTATGAGCAATGTGAGTCATTATAATGACTGAGTCAAATACATTAAGTATTTGTTTTCCACATTATCTTGCCTAGCCCTGTTTCACTTCCATATTACCTCCTAACCCTTGTGACAACATAGTGGTCTGACTCAGGCTTGATGACTTTCATCTGAGCCCACTTCAGGGCAGCTGATCCCAAGGATATAATTTCCCATCCAGTCTTTTTGCTTAAGTGGACTTTATTCATGCCACAGAGCACATCAGCAAACTCATCATAAATAGTCCCACAGGTAGTCCCTATACTCTTACATGTGCAAGGACAGGCCTCATTTTGAGCTGTGGAAAGACCAAGGAATTCCATAACAATTCCTGTTGTTTTTCAATCTTCTAGTCTGATTCCAGAGCAAAACTCAGCATACTTGGCTCACAAACCTAATCTGGTTTACCACCCGTTTTGTAAATAAAGTTTTACTGGAACACAACCACATTCATTTATTTACATATTGTCTACAGTTATCTTCTCAACAAAAGCAGAATTGAGTAGTTGTAAAAGAGATCTTGTGACCCAAAAAACTTAAACTATTTACCACTATTTACTTAGAAAAATGTTGTAGACTCGAGTGCTGAGTTTTTAAGATAACTTACTCAGGAATTAATACATTTGTCAAATCCAATTACAAACAGAGTTTTTTCACTTACATCCCTGAGTTATATATCTCCAGACTACTACAGGATCATCATAGAGATTTGGTCTTAAACAAATAACTGGGAAAGGTTAAGCTGGGCTTTACTGATTCTTTATTCCTCTTCCATTGCCTCTCCATCCTGAGTAGTCCCCAATAGAACATTTATCTCTTGGCAGGAGCACAGGGTTTTATACTAGCCCCATGACTGCCTTTTTAGTCTTCTTAATAGTTCTATTACTATCATCTAACAGATTTACTGTTCAATAGGAATTTGTTAATTGAATTAATAGATGGATAGTGTGTTTCAGCATTTTTAAAACTATGTTTTGCAGAATACTTTTTATCTTTGAAATGTGTTCCAGGAAAAGGATGATCCACCTAAAAAACAAACAAACACATCCGTGGTAAAATAAGTTTGGGAAATAATGACACAATATATTTTCCTTCAAGAGCACCATAATTCACATGGATGTATTAAAGTTTTGGAGAAGAGAAGGATGACGTCAATAAAATGGCAGAGTAAATAACTCTTCTTTTACAAGGACACCAGTCATATCAGATTATAGCCAGCTTTCATTTAACCTTAACTAACTTTATATAGACCTTATATCCATATATGGTTACATTTTGAGGTACCAAGCATTAGGGCATATACATTTTGGGAGAACACAATTCAGCCTATAACAGTGCTCATCTCTATTTTTACCTAACTTGGAACTCAGGAGCACCATAATTCACATGGGTGTACTAGTTTTGGAGAAGGGAAGGGTTATGTTAACAAAATGGCAGAGTAGGTCCAATGGAACACCATCAAAAGGAACAATATACACATTCTGGAAGTTCCAGAAGGAGAAAGAAATAAAAAGGTGGAAAGATATTAGAATAAGAGTATATTTGAAGAAGTAATGATTTCCACATTTGATGAAATACATAAATCTACAAATCCAAGAAGCTCAACAAATTCCAAGTATGGTAAACTCAAAGAGGTCCACACTGAGAGATGTTGTAACTAAACTGTTGAAAGCAAAAGGCAATGAGAAAATTGTAAAAAACAGCAAGAAAAAAACAACTCATTACATATATGGGATCCCTAATAAGATTACCAGCTGGTTTGTCAGCAGAAAACTCGGAAGCCAGAAGACAATGGAATGATAATTTAAAGTGCTGAAAGAAAAAAAAAATATTGATATCCAGCAAAACTGTCTTTTACACATGAGGAGAAATTAAGACATTACCAGAAAAGCACAACTGAGTTTATTGCCACTAGACCTGCCCTACAAGGAATGATAAGGGGAATCCTTCAGATTGAAATAAAAGAATGCTAGGCAGTAACTAAATGCCTTATATAGAAATAAAGATCTCCAGTAAAGGTAAATGTATGAACAAATATAAAAACAGTATTATTGTATTTTTGGTTTGTAACTCCACTTTTTGTCTCTTACGGGTCAATATTATTGTGCACACAATAAAAAGTATTATCTGTGACAACAACAATATAAAGGAGAATGATGCTGTATAAGAGTAGAGTTTTTGTATGTTATTTAAATTAAGTTGGTAACATTTCTAACTAGATTATTATAAATTTATGATGTTAAATGTAATCCTCATGGTAACCACTCAGAAAACTAGAAATAGAAACTTCTTCAACATGATAAAGGTCATTTATAAAAATTCACAGCTAACATGGTCCAATTATAACCATTTATGGGAGGCATACTCAATAGCGAAAGATTGAAAACTTTTTTCACTAAGATCAGAAACAAGACAAGTATGCCTGCTTTCACCACTGCTATTCAACATTGTAGTGAAAGTTTTATCCAGAGCAATTAGACAATAAAAATAAATAAAAAGGCATCCACATTTGAAAGGAAGAAGTAAAACTACCTTTATTCACAAATGACATGGTCCTATATGTACAAAACCTCAAAGAATCCCAAAAGAAGATACTAGAGCTAATAAGTGTCACAACATACAAGATCAAGACACAAAAATCAGTTGTGTTTCTATACACCTACAATGAACAATCTGACAAGATAATTTTTAAAAAACAATTCCATTTACAATAGTATTTAAGGAATAATGTACCTAGGAATAAATTAACCAAGGTGGTAAAATATTTGTACACTGCAAACTACAAAACACTGCTTAAAGAAATTGAAGAAAACCTAAATAAGTGGAAATATATCCAATGTTTATGGATAGAAAGAATTAATATTTCAAGATGTCATTACTACCCAAAGTGATCTATATATTCAATTCAATCCCTATCAAAATTCCAATAGCCTTTTTGGAGGCAGAAGTGGAAAACTTAATCCTCAACTTCTTATAAAATTGCAAGGGGTCCTGAATAGTCAAAACAATCATGAAAAAGAAGAAAACACATACTTATCTGGCAGGGGAGATGCCATGATCATGAAGGTGGTTTTCCCAGGACAAGGATTATCCATTGCACTCCGGATATGCTGACCCCTGCGATTTCCCCAAATGTGGGAAACTTTACTACATAATTTGTGGTAGTGGGGGACTGCATTCTTGCTCTCCCCTGGGAAAGAAAGAAGAACAAAAGAAGACTCGTAATTTCTGATTCCAAAACTCACTGCAAAGCTACAATGATCAAAACACTGTAATACTGGCATAAATATAAGCATACTAACCAATATAATTGAATTGATAGTTCAGAAATAAACCCAAACATTTATGGCCAATTTATTTTGACTAAGGTGGCAAATTCATTTAATGAGAAAAGACCAGTCTCCTCAATAAATAGAGGTAGACACCTGAATTTCCATATGCAAAAGAGTAAAGTTGGACTTCTACCTCATATCATATACAAAAATTATCTCAAAATGAATCAGCAACCTAAATATAAAATTTAAAACCATAAGACTCTTAAAATAAAACATAAGGATCAATCTTCATTTCCTTGAATTTGTCAATTGATCCTTAGCTATGACACCAAAGCACAAGAAATAAAAGAAAAAAAGGTAAATTAAATTCACCAAAACTAAAAACTTTTGTGAGTCAAAGGACATTATCAATTAAGTGAAAAAACAATAAAGAAAATATTTGTAAATCATGTCTAATAAGGCAGTGCTCCCCAACCTTTTTGGCATCAGGGAATGGTTTCGTGGAAGACAATTTTTCCATGATGGGAAGAGGGGAATCAGGCACTAGATTCTCAAAAGGGGTGTGTAATTTAGATCCCTTGCTTACATAGTTTACAATAAGTTTCGCGCTCCTATGAGAATCTAATGCTGTCGCTAATCTGACAGAAGACGGAGCTCCACTTGCCCACTGCTCACCTCCTGCTCTGCAGTCTGGTTCCTGCCCGGCCACAGACTGGTATGGGTTTGTGGCCTAGGGTTTGAGGACCCCTGTAATAAAGGGTTAAGATCCAAAATGTGTAAAGAACTCCTACAAAACAAAATGTCAAATCACCCAATTCAAAAATGAGTAAAGGAGTTGAATAGACATCTATTCAAAGAAGATATATAATAGCCAGTAAGCACATAAAAAGATGCTCAATGTCATCAGTCATTAGGGGAATGCAAATCAAAATTACAATGATATGCCATTTTACTCCTGCTAACATGACTATAGCTTTTAAAAATGAAAAATAAGTGTTGGTGTAGATGTGATGACACTGGAACTATCACACACTGCTTGTGGCAAATGGTGTGGCTGCTGTGGAAAATTTAGGGGAAAATTTAGGGGACAGAAAGTAGATTAGAGGTTGCCAGGGGCTGAAGGGAGAGGAGAACAGAAACATATTTCTTAATGGGTAGAGTTTCTATTTGGAGTGATAGAAAAGTTTTGGAAACAGTGGTTTGGAAACAGACAGTGGTTATGGATATATATATATATATAATTTTTAAAGAAAATAAACTTTGGAGAAATCTACACTAAAGAAAATTGCCTAGATGTATTCAATAATGTTTTCCAGACTTGTTTGAGCTTAGAAGTTTCATATATGGACTATAATTAACTTTTCTTTTTAAAAAAAAGATGTAGGGTGCAATTTAGGATTAGGTATACAAATGGTCATTGTACAGGAGAAGTTTAGGCCTCCCTTTGGTCCCTGCTTCATCTGGTTTGAGATCAGGTAGGTACCCTTATTGATGTTATGTGCCCCGCTCCTCTGGCAGTGTCCCGCTACTACCAATCCCTTTCTCATAGTATTATGGTAAATGTTCCAGGTTCGCTTATGAGTGAGAACATGTGATACTCTGTTCTTTGTTTCTGTGATAGATCACTGAGTATGATAGACTCTAAATCAATCCAAGTTGCTGTGAAGTCCATGTTTGTCCTTCTTTATGGCTGCATAATATCATATCATGTATATGTACCACATTTTTTTATCCAGTCCAGTTTCAGTGGGCAGCATGGTTGGTTCCTTGTTTTTGCTATTGTGAATATTGCTGCAATAAACATGAGTGTGCAGGCATCTTTTTTGTAGAATGATTTGTGTTCCTCCAGGTATATTTCCAGTAGGGGGATTGCTGGGTCACATCGAAGGTCAATTTTAGAGTTAATTTTTCAAGGGACACTCCTAAAAGTCTGAAACAATGTAAAAATGATCTTAATCTTGAAAGGGAGAAAAAAATGGTCTGCAGCAACAAATCCCCCTTGTTTAAGTGCAGACTCTGCTTCAGCAGGTCACAGATGGGGCCTGAGATCTGGCATTTCCAACAAGCTTCCAGTTGGTGCTGATGGTGCTGGTCCTCAAACCACAATTTGAGTAGCAGGAGATATAACAGCACTATTATATGATGAATAGCACTATTCTTCATGATCCTGTTCCCTACTACAGCTGATTGAATCAACTGATCTGGAAGCAAAGACTTTAATGGACAGTAATCAATAACTTATTATCTCTCCCAAGTAGCATAATTATAATTTTACATGGGTTTCTAAGACAAATGCTTACTCCAAAGAAGCTACTGTGAGAAAGTGGTATAGCAACAAAGAGGACCAACATGGGATGAGAATTGTGCTAGGGCTGGGGAGGGGACCCATTCTTCCAAATACATTTAAAGTATTCTGGATTTTTTTTTTTACTTCCATTTGTATTTGGATTGCATATTTCAGTATGGTCAGATCACTCTTTCTCGTAAGAATAGGAGAAAAAATATAGGAAAAATGAGAGCAAGGGTAAAAGGGAAGGAGGGAGAAATGGAAAAGAGGGAAGAAGGGAGAGAGGAGAAAAAGAAGAAAAGAAGAAAGGCAACTATAGTGATATGAGAGACTAGATGTCTACATAATTCTTTTCCCCTGTCAGATTATCCTCCAACTCACTTTGCAATATCATCACTTTGTTGATACATCAATTAGACGAGGTTAACTGGTATAAACTGTTTCTTTTTATAGTTTATATATCACATTTATACACTGGTGATCACATCTAAGAATGTGTCCTTGTCAGTTAGAACACATGAGCAGATTATTGGGCTAAAACACAGATGAAAGGTTGTGCTGGCACATATCAATATAACACTTAGAAGTGAGAAAAACAGTTCTCTATCATTTACTCCAAAGAACTTACAGGTTGAGCCCCATATTTAGGTAGCTTCTGTCAGTAGGTAATTATATTGGCCTCAGGCATTTTATCCCTATAGTTAAGAAAAGTATCCTTAAAGTCAGGCAATTTCTGTCTCTTATAAACTCTGTAATCTTGACCATCCTTTTGCCTCAATTTTTCTTATCTAAAAAATGGGGATCATGGTAGCATCTAATTATTGAGGAAGAAATAAGGCACTCACTGGTACACAGCAAGGTTTTAATCCATGTCAGTTCTTAGTATATATGTGTGCTAATTCCTTATTTAAAATTACTTTTTTTTCTTTCTAAGGTTTTATATGGAAATGCAAATGAGTCTTGAAACAAAACACCCAAGATTGAAGAGGTCAGATGTAAAGGATCGAGAAAGGCACAAAACAATGTAAAATGCCATGGTTAGCAGATCAGGAGGGAGAGAAGATATTGTGTAATGAAGGCAGTACAGCAAAGCAGTTGAAAGTTAAGGTTTTGGGAATAAGAATGATGAGGCACTGAGTCTCAGCTTTTCTAATTACTATGATGTGACTTTAAGTAACTTACTTAACCTCTCTAGCACAGTGTATCAATATATGGCAGCTTAAAAAATATTTTTAGTTCTAGCAAGATACTCATACTGCCAGGAAGGATACAAACAAATATATGATGCTATGACCTAACTTTCTAATGCTTCCATGATGGTTGGGTACTAGATAATATACAAGAAAGACAATATTTATATTTTAAAATTCCTCCTGTTAAAATGACATTTCTCTTTTTTTCTGTTTCTTTCCTTCCATCATTTATTTTCTATCTATCTTGAATATAAGAATTCATGAAAGTTTTCCACCATTGAGTGATCTAAACGGAAATATTTCTTTGTGGAGCAAGAAAACAAGCAAACACACACAATTTGTCATTACTTGACTCTACCTTGTTTAATTTATTGCTTATTAGCAGAAATATATATTGTTATAGAGTAGAATTGTATGGTCAAGAAAGAAAAAGACTCATTTTTGTTTTGTTTTGCGTAAACAAAAAAATATAAAAACAAAATCAAGCAAAGTAAGAACTGTCCATGGAGAAGAACTCATTTTGTCAGATGCTAACATGAGCAGGGCAGGGACAAGCGAAAAGACTTGGAGTATTTAAAAGATAGCATCTGAAAATTATTTTGGTAATATGATGGTGCCTGTGATTCCTGCCTGCAAACTTTTTAAAAAAATAAAGTTACTTTTTCACTGAAAACAAAAAAGTGAGCTATGTTTCAAAGCATAACAATACATTTTTTTACCGAAACTCCTTGCTCCTTTTACCATAAGATATTGACTGGGGACTTAAATTAGCAGCTTTATCACAATTTTTCTTTCTTTATTTCAACAACCCAACATGGACTCAGAGTTTAAAAATGTGTTGTCCACGTGCAGTCAAAAGTTACTATTAGCCATTGAGGGAGGCTTCAAGCCAAATTTGTCTTCCTTCAGATCCTACCAGTTTGTTGGGTACAGAGTCAGCTAGAGTATTGCTTGCACTGGGCTGCTGAGTCTCTGTCAAGTGATGAGAGACGCATTTCTACAGGGAAAGCAGCAAGTGAATAGATGGTTAATGGCGGTATTTTCTTTTCTTTTCTTTTCTTTTTTTTTTTTTTTTTTTTGAGTTGGAGTCTCACTCTGTCGCCCAGGCTGGAGTGTAGTGGCACAATTATAGCTCACTGCAGCTTCCTGGTGTCAGGCGATCCTTCCACCTCAGCTTCCTGGGTAGCTGAGACTACAGCCACACACCACTACAACCAACTAATTGTTTCTTTGTTTGTTTGGGGGTTTTTTTACTTTTTTGGAGAGACGAGGTCTTGTTATGTTGCCTAGGCATGTCTCAAACTCCTGGACTCAAGCAATCCTCACGACTTGGGCTCCCTAAGTGCTGGGATTACAGGTATGAGCCATTGCTCCCAGCTTGTTATTATATTTCTGTCCATCATTTTTCATTGTGTATCAGAGGATATAATGGAGTGGGGTAAATTCAGAGGTGTCAAAAGAATCAAAGTTACCCACTGATTTAATGAGTGTCACGCCAAAGGGGGTTGATGTTGTTCCTTACCTATCCATAATCCAAAATGTAGTTTCATTGTGATCTCATGACCCAGACTATTTGATCACTATGGGGCACCACTGTTGATGTCTGCAATATTGATGATCCTATGGTTAAAGAAAGCCACCACCCAGAAGGCTACTTTGAGAGCAACTTATGACAATGAATTCAGTTAAATAATCTTCAGCTTATATTTTCCAAATGTAAAAGCCTTCATGGTAAGTTGCATTGCTTAACTGTCATTATCCAAAGTACTAGTGGGAGTGTTATCATTATGCACCTCTAGGTACTTTTTTTTTTTTTTGCTATCTCACCATCATTTTAATTTTATTCACATCTCTAGCCATCTGCACAGATGTTGACGGAGCTGTATTTTTGCTTCAATGTCTATTGCAATATTCTTATTGCATTCTGCAGGTCCTCCAGTAAACGTTACTTGCAATATTTTTATCAACAGTTTTGGATCAGTCACAGAAACCACCATGGTAAGTGCTGCAATGCCACTGGCAAGAGAAAAACGTGACTCAGTTATGCCATGAACACAAACTGTCAAATTTTCTATTGTTCAACTTGCAGGGCCTCCTGTAAATGTTACCTGCAACATATTTATCAACAGCTTTGGGTCAATAGCAGAAACTACAATGGTGAGTGGGACTGAGCATTGAAGCCATCGTGTGAAGGAATGGGATGTGGGATTGAAGAGCATTGTGGCATATTTGTGAGACATTTACTGAGTGCCAATTTCCAACTTTGCTCACCTAAAAAGCAATAACTTATACTCTTTCATTTTGGAAAGTCATTTGTCAAGTGTTCATTATTTAACATTCAATAATCTTATACTCATCATTCCAGAGAACTTTTGGAAACATTGGATATTGGGTTAGTTTTCGGTAGAATTGTCAGCAATAAGCATCATGCATAGTTAAGGATTTTTAAATATGTGCATCCCCAATGTTTTAGAAGTATACATTTCAAAGCGTGAGAGATGTTTGTCATTTTTTTTTACATATAATGGAAGTTTTAGCATAGTCAAGCTTCCCTTTGATGCTACATTTAAGATGTATGCCAAGTGGTTGTACTTAGACTAACACACACACACACACACACACACACACACACACACACAATTTTGTTGGCAATAGAAAGTACTCTCAAGTCCATAGCAATTACATCATATGCATGGTTTAAAAAAACATAAATCTAAAACTAATTAGAAGTTCATTTTAAAGTATGTGCAAACATGATTTATGTATATGAAAAAGATTTCAGATACTATAAAATCTGCCAAGACTCTTTATAAATGTCACGGTCATGTTGCCTGTGACACAGGCTATTAGATCATTAGCCATACCCCATGCAGTTCTAGGCTATAGTATGGAGACTGTATTTTGAGTGAAATATTTTCATGGTCCCTATATTATTTAAGTCCTAAGTCCACTGGCTGGGTCTAGTTTGCATGACTATGTAAAGTATATAGCCACTTATTGGATGAAACCAAAATAAAATATAGTTGAGCTTGACTATGTATTATGGTGACCAATATCCTAGAAACATTCAAGAAGTGAAATAATGAGCATAATGCCATTGAGAAGTAAAAATAAGATTCCCCTATTTATATTAATTTTCTCTTTTAGGATACTAGAATCATGTTTCAAAAAATAATGTATTTTGTACTATCCTTGATGTTAGAAATAATTAACTTACATTTTACCACTCTTTCTCACTGGCAAAATTAGACATGATTTAACTTTACTACTCATTTTAATATTACTCTGAAATAGCATTATCCAGAAATGAGACTTCAGGGGCTTTGACAGGATGTAACGCATTAAAAATTATACCAAAATCAAATAGTTTTGATAAGGTTATTAAATGACTCATAAGGAAAGCTAAACATGGAAAGAATAAACCAACTCTGGGCTTGGCATTCAGTTTTTGTCTCTCCCCTCTTGGTTTTATCCTAATAAGAGGGGCAAAGCTTCCAGTAGCCCAAATCACTGTCACCAGCTTTACACGATGGCATTCAATGACAATATTTGCACGACCTAATGCTGATTGCATTAATTAAACTCCTAAGTTGCTTTGATTAAATCTCATTGCTTCTTATTCTCAATCAAAAATGTAAATGTGTACCTTTTCGATATTCATCAATGTTAAAAAAAAAAAAGATGAAAATGGAAGCTGTGGATATTCTTGTTTTCCTGTCTTTAATAGCTACTTAGGTGCTTCCTGGCCTCTTATGAAGTGTCCTTTGTCATGCTTCCTCTCAGAAAATTTGGAAATCGTTGCTCAAGGGTAACATAAACAGCCTGTCTCTTCTGCTATATTAGACAGAATTGCATGGTTAGAAGAATGATGTGTATTGTGCTTTTTTTATTTTACTTCTTAGCTTTGATGTAATGACAAACTTAATTTGGCTTCGAAAAAATATATTTTGTTTTCTTCAATTATGACTTTGGTGGGAAACTATAAAAATATTTTTTGAAACTCTATCATGCTTAAGTCAAAGAAAAATCCTCGTGCCACCTAGGGTAGGGATTGGCAAACTTTATCTGTGCAACACCAGACAGTAAATACTTAAGACTTTGAGAGCCAGTCTTTGTCACAACTACTCAATTTTGTCCTTTTGACATGAAAACAGTCATAAACAATAGTAGGCAAATATGTGTAGCTGTACTCCAACAAAATTTTATTTACAAAAGCAGGCTGAGGCCATAGGTTGCCAATCCCAGATCTAAGGCATCAATATTTCAATGCATGTTATTCAGATGCTTATAAGAATGGGAGAATTGCTCCACCAAGAAAGGGTCTTATCTTTCAAGATAATTAAGGCCCTGCCTGAGAATCCATCTGGCGCACCCTGTCTTAATTAGCTCAGACTGCTATAACAAAGTATTACAGATTGGGTGACTTATAAAAAGCAGAAATTTACTTCTAACAGTTTTGGAGGCTGAAAGTCCAAAATCAGGGTGCCAGCATTGTTGAATTCTCGTGAGGGCTCTACTTGGGTTACAGACTGCTAACTTCTGGTGTCTTTACAAGGTGGAAAGAAAATTCTCAGGAAAGAAAAAGGGATTTTTTAAACCAATTATTCTGAGTCAAATTTTGTGAAAGTATCTATAAGGGCACTAATCTATTTCATGACTGATCTACGTTTATGACCTCTTCACCTCCCAGAAGCCCCATCTTCTAATGCTATCACATTGAAGGTTAAGATTTCAACATATGAATTTTGAGGGGACACAAACATTCAGTTTATTGCACATCCAGAGTGCCATTACAGCCCAAGCATTCTTTACAAAAACTTTAAGATTCTACCATGCATGTTTACTGATACTTCAAAATTTGACTCAGAAAAATTGGTCAAAAAGTTAAACAGAGCCAAATGGAGTCAGAACCCTTAGCTTTTATGCACAGTGATGAGGTCATTGAGGACATTAATAGTATTATCTAAAAATGATAGTTTTGCTTTTTCTACGTTTTCTGGAATAAATTTTTCCAAGAATGCCTCAGAATTTTGAGTTTCTAAGCCTGATAATTTTTTCCTGTGCTCTTACAACCTCATTCTTACCCCATGACCTGGTTTTAGTTTGGGGTGTTTGTTTCTATATGAGGCAATTATTATCTGTTTCAAGAACTCAATATAACTTTCTTTTTGTGCTATCCAGTCAGCCCTTCTCATGGCTGATGAAATCTCAGTAATTTATTGGTGATATTTCCTGTCCACAAAGTACAGGCCCACTTAAAGAATGAGTACAAATTTTTACTTTTTTGATACACTAGTGTCAAAAATGTGTATTCACAGAACAATATAGTTGTGTTGCTCTAAGGAATTTTTTATAGATACATTATTCAAAACTATATACTTTTGTTCATACTTTTGTTCAAATAAATCTGTTGGTAGGCATTGTTAGTTGACCCACTGCTAAGAGTATTCAATGGAACAAATTTTGTGTGGTCCCAAAAGACTTAGAAGACTAGTGAGGGCTATATGATGAGATAGGTTATATTCTGTTTGGGGAATGTGAGTTTATCATTTTCTTTTCTTTCTCCCTTTTCTTTAGCTGCTGATGGAAAGTACATTTACAGGATGGGGAGTATATTTGCAAGCCCCTCTTTCTTGACGTAAAGGCATAGTTTAAGAATACTAGTAATGTTAGCAAGGGTCAAGGGTATTTGCATACCATCTGTATGCAGGTTTCTCCAAGTCTGTGTCATCAGAAAATGGAGAAAAGATGCTCTTTTTCCAGCTTTCAAGTGACTGCCTAGAAGGATGTGGGTGAATAGTATATTATTTCACCTGTGGTTGCTGGAACACTATCCATCCCACAGCAGTAGACCCTGGCCCTCTCCTCATTTAACAGACAGGAGGGTGAGCTGAAAGTGCACAAAATGTGTCCACTCAGAGAACATATGCAGAATATAATTCTAGCTCCTCCAAATTCTCCCCCATGCTCTGCTGATTACTGCTGCAGGGTGAAGAGTTGATTTGACTCCAATCTGAGGTCACATTCCTGAAGAACTCAGATAAGAAAATAGACAACCCTTATTAGAATACATGTTGTGCTATAACCACTAAAACAACGCTATGTACCCCCCTTTTATTCTATAGCTGCATAAACAAGTCACACGAAGATGCTAACTTATCAGGGATAGGAGGTAGCTACATTTCTTATTTCTAACTTCTTAAGAAAGAATCAAGAATCAACTACAAATCTGGCATTTTGTTAGGCAAATACTATAAAAGGTGGCCTTGGTCTCTAAACTAGCCGTGCAATGGGAAGGCATAAGTTTATCATAAAGCAACTGCCCCCCATTACTTCAAACCCAAGACTAATTTCCCATATTAAAGGTAGCACAGACTTGAAATTATGAAAACTTTACTGCAGTGTAGCCAGGGGTAAAACCAAAGTGCCACATAGGCTCTGTGTGAAATCAACTAAGCATATCCTTTTCTTTGATTCCTTTAAAACATAATTAAATTGAACAATGTGTACATATAAAAATAATAAGAGTGTAATGGTGAGGTTTAATAGGAGTATGTATGAGACAGAGTGGCAATCTCTATCTACAAATGCTGATCTAAATATTATAGTTCCAGAATAATTCAATTTAAGGAACAATCTTTGTGGAGTGGGTATAGCCCTTGAAGGTATCAGAAAATGTGAAACTTGAGAAATTCTAAATTTGACATGAAATAATAATATGAAATGTAGGTACCTGCATTTTCTGTGTTAAGAATATAATAAAGATTGTGATTTACACATAGCTTTTTAAAAAACTGTAAGATACATATTATATATATCTTGAATGTTTCCATTACCTAATCCAATACCCCGTAATCAACCATAGGGAAACAAATTTTAGTGCAAGGAAATGTGTCATTTATTTAAAGTAGATTCTGTCCCTGGAGAGAGAAAGCAATGTCAAAAAAAAATTCCGTCTGCATTTAAGCATGTTTCTCAGTATTTACTTCCCCTTTAATATTTCATTAACTCTAGAAGCAAAAATAGAGACATGAAAAACTACAGACCCATATAACTATTCTCCTGTGGTTTGGAATATCATGAGAAAATAACCTATGTATAAATAAACAGAAATGATGCATAGATAAATCACATGTGTCAATTTTTTACCCTACATTGAAAATGACAGTGAACAGGAAGAGTTACACAGGCACAGCTTCAGAAAATATTTTCTTTGGCTCTCTACTTCTCTATATCCTTGGATGTCTTTCCCTATTCTTAGAGATTTTAAGGTTTGCTATTTAAAATTATGAACAAATTTTAATTATTACATGTTAAAAAGAATAAATACTTATAACCAAAAGCTCTGACAGAGATTTTGTTTTGTATAATTGTTGTAGTTATAGCATAAAATATATTTCTTTTCTAAGTTTTACACTTACCCCTGCTTACAAATAAGAAGATTGATCTATTTCATATGAACCTTTAGAAATTTAATGGTTCTATTGCAATATGATAGACTCAGTGCTCTTTTAACGTTCTAATATTGGGAAATTTTATTTCATCGTTTTCTATATATAAAATTCAAAATAGAATACCAGGAAACACTGAAGGACACTCACGGGAAAGACTTTTTAGAAAGATGCATATTTATTGTGAAAATCTCTGTTGAGATATTTTTCTTAAAGTTCATTGTTTACATATTGTATGTCACTAATGTAATATTCTCCAGAATCTCTCAATATACATTTTAAAATAGTTCTGAGGCTCAAGGGAGGATTGTAACCATGTTCTTTTGGTGATTTTGCTTCCCAATGCTCTCTATCTGGCTTTTCATAACCTCTCCCATCCTAGGATTACTTCCTGGTGGGGAGGGGGCCCCTCAATGGCCTCCCAATGATCTAAGACATTTAACCCACTCACCTCTGTTATTTCCAGTTGCCATTACTTCTCATACTTAGAGTTTCTCTATCTCTGGACTTGACTAAGGGATGGGATCATTTTCTTTTCTACTTCCTGTTGAAATAAACACACAGACTCCTATCAAATAATTATGTTAAGGATAACTGGTTCTCAATATAGGGAAGTAAAAGGGAGTGCATGTCAAACACCGAAGCTGCACTTTTCCCCCTTAGGAAACCTTAAGAAAATCTCACAATTGATGCATTTAGTGCATACTTATATGTACATTGAATTATTATATTTTCAATAGCCCCTTTTGTGATTTTCACAAACCACACATTCTTACTCCTTACACAAAACTCCAAAGCTTTCAGTAACCCCTGTTCCCAGTGAGACAGTGAACTGTTAATAATCTCTTTCCAGTTATAGCCATATGGTCCCTTTGGACAAGTCCAGAAATGTGTGACGTCCAAGATTACTTTGAGGTTCTGCCATTCTCTTGGTCCACTCACTCCGGGAGCCAGTGAGCAAACTGGGTGGGATGGAAGTCTGGCTGAGCCCACAACAGTGCCCTCAAGTCTGAGAATTTGCAGTGCAGGACCTAGTATAATGCCAAATAAAAGTCAGCTGCTAAAATTTTCCTCATTAGAAAGTCCTCATGTTATACCATGGAGAATCTCCAAGTTATTTTCTTTTAATAGCTCAACCTTTCCAAATGATCTGGGTTTTGATGACTTATTTTCTGTAGTTGGTAACTTTGATTATTAACCTTCTTTAAGCCTACATTGGGCACTCTTCCCAAGAACTCCCACCTCCAAAATGCTCTATGAGCCTGATCATCAGAATGAATGCTTTTGATTAAAAAATCATAGGAATTTGCAGAGTTTAGTAAATAGGTATAAGGAACTGCACTGAAGCTCCTTTCCACACACCCTGATCTTTGCAACTTAGTATTTTACTTTTGGCCCTGAGGGAATTAACCCAAACTGGCCATCTCAAGATGGTCTCTATGGTATCTGATAGAGTGACCAACCATCCATGTTTTCCTGGGGTAGAGATAATTCCCTGAATGTGAAACTTTTGGGGCCAAAACTGGAATGTTCTCAGGCAAATCAGGACAAGTTATTCACCATTAGAATAAGGTAAACAATAATCAAAATCCAAGTACCAAATACATGGAGATGGAGCAAATGAGGGAAAAAAATGTAAAGGAAAGAGAGTAATGACTAATGAGTATACGTGTATATTACTCTAAATGACCACAAGTGACAACGTGGCTAACTGTTGGCTCTGAAACCATAGCCCACTTGACTAGGGAATACTGTTCAAGTCTAGTCTGAGTCCAAATTAACAAGTGAAGCAACACTTTCCATGAACGTAAAGTTCTTTGAGTAAGAGTTCCCAGGAGGGAAGTCACTGCCCCAAGCTGATTCATTAGCACAAAAGGAAATTCCCAGACCAAATGAGAATGCCACAGGTGTGTACCTAAGGTTCAACAAAGGAGAACACTTTGTCAAAAAGTGTTCAGATTGAGAAAACTTTTTAAAAAATCTATTTGGATGAAGCATCAAGTTGGCTAATGTAGATACAACACATTCAGAGCAAATGACAAAATATTGAAGAATTTTGAAAGTAAGTATTGTCAAGGAAATTATTTCATCAACATGAAGCATCTTAATGCTTATGTTGATGAATTTTTAAAATATTGCCCCATTATATCAGTTTTATAAGACTTTCGCTAACAAAATTGCAGGGTTTCCTTCTGCCCAAATTATCTGAGCAGAAAGACTAGAGATTATGTCATTTCTGATTTGGAAAATGAATCCGTTTTATTTGACAATCTACTGTCATAGAATGACTCTGTATTCATCACCACCTTTTTCTATAGCAAAATCAGTTTGAGTTAATATTATCTTATTCCAGAATGAATAATTTAATCGTGAAAAAATTCAACCAAGTCAACCTGCTCCACTGGTGTTCTGGTTTGATTGTCTTCTTTCTTTCTCCCATCTGTCTCATCTCCTGATAGAACTGAGTGATTTATTTTGACCAAGGTATACACAGTCTGGTTTACTCAGAAACCAGTCCTGTACCAAATCAGGGAGAAAGGTGAGAGGAAACTGTAGATGGGCCTCTCTGCCAAGTTAGGCAATAAGTAACACTTGTGCATGGCCTTTCTGTAGGACTACCGAGTGAACATTTTTCTGAGACAACAGTGGAATGATTCACGGTTGGCATACAGTGAGTACCCAGATGATTCCCTGGACTTGGACCCATCTATGCTAGACTCCATTTGGAAACCAGATTTGTTCTTTGCCAATGAGAAAGGCGCCAACTTCCATGATGTCACCACTGACAACAAATTGCTGCGGATTTCAAAAAATGGCAAAGTGCTCTACAGTATCAGGTAAGCCTCCATTTGCTGCACCTGTTCACTTCTCCATTTCTATGCTGGTTTAGAGCTGCCTAATCCTGCAGGGTAGGATGTTTATGAATATTTGACTCTTGCGGTTTCTTGTTTATCATTTAAAACTTAAAGTTTGTGGAGAGTTCCGGAGGTTTACATGGTCTCACAAGTGTGATTTGCCACAACAAAAATGTTTTTGATAGGATGGTGTGTGGGTAATGGTATTGCATAAATACCTGTACAAATGTGTTCTTCACATTCAATAGAAGTACAGGCTGTTCAGTCCAATTGTCATTGAGCATAATGTATGAAATCTCATTTCACTAATTCTACCATTCTGTAATATCTAAACACATACACACAAATTCAATGGCTCAACATCATCATTGAGAAGATATTTTTGGTGGAATGAGTAGGGACCTGGTTCTAATCTCAACTCTGCTTCTAGCTAAACATGTGACCTTGATCTCTTAACATTGATTGGGATTGGCCTTGGGCTTGGGTTTGGACTTGGGACAGATAATTCTTGAAGGTCAATTTTTGTTTTTATAGTCAAATATAATCTTTTCCAGAATCTTTATTGCCTCGGGTTCAAAATAATCTCCCCCTTTTTCTGAACTCTAATAGCAGTTTTTCTGTGTCTCTGTAAGGCTTTTATTTTTCCTGCCATATAGTTTAGCTATTTCTGTACATGAGTAATGCATAAAAACATGGATTTCTGGAATCAGACAAATCTAGAATCAAACCCAAGCTTTCCACCCACTAAGTTGCATAACTTACAACCCTCAGTTACCTTAATTGTAAAATGAGAAACATCATATTCATATCTGAATATTCTTGTGAGAATAAATAATGTAAAGGTCAGCAAATATTTTCTATAAAGGGCCAGATAGTATTTAAATTTTACAGATCACATTTCCTCAGTAGCAATTACTCAACTCTGTCACTGTAGCTCAAGCACAACCAGAGATAATATGCAAAAAATTGGGCATGGCTGTGTCTCAATAAATCTTTATTTACAAAAACAGGTGGTGGACTGAATTTGGCCCATTGACTATAGTTTGCCAAACCCTGATATAAAGTATATAAAAAAATACTTGCCACTGTACCTGACACAGAGTACACGTCCCATAAATAAAGGAATGACTACCTGTATTTTAAAATCAGTACTCTTTAAAAATTTTAAGCTCTTTGTGGCCAAAATACTTGGGTTGTGTCTTTTTTGTAACATCTACCAACAGTCTAGGAGAGTACCATATATGACAGATACTTAGTACATTGAATAACTATTGGCATTTTAAAAGTCCTTTGTAGAATCTTCCCTTTTTTCCAATTTTGTTACCAAAAAAGAAGTGAACAGCTAGTCTCCTTGCAAATAATTTTTACAAGTTTGAAGACTCACTACCACCACATCATTTGACAATTCTATATACAATTTGCTACTACTGTATTATATATTCCATTCTTATACTTAGTAATTTCACAGCTTGCTGATGGCCTAACAGCCCCAATGTTTTATGGAATGTAAGAAGCTGCTCATTTGAAAAACATTGTCAAAGTCACTGCTTACAGAGAGAACCAGGAAGCTTCCCCCAATGCCCATTTCGTTTTTAAGGAAACAGAATATTCTCCATGGTGATGCGTTTACTTGGTGCAAAATTCAGTATTGGACACGAACTAAGTTGATGGGACCTAATGAAATGGGACATATGTAGAGCATGGTGCTGGGAAGAAGAGTTATAAAAAGCAGCACAGGGTGTCAGCTGCTCCAGCTAATCCTCCGGACCTTGGATGGTGTTTGCTCTAATAAGTACCTGGCATCGTGCACTGCTGAAATAAAGCTAGGCTGTTATTGCTGTTGTTATATCCTTGCCATTCTGTGAAGGTCTTTCCATTCTAGAATTGTAAAGGACATAATGTTCTCAAGACCTAGATCCAGAGACAATTCTTGTATCTCTGGTTCCCAAGCATAGCACATTACGGGCCCTGAAATGCCCTAACAATTGTTTTGGATTGGGTGGGGTTTGTCCTATGGCAGGCTGGATTAGACTTTTCTTTCATTGTGGGTATTCTCTGAAATTAGAGGAAAAAACCTTGGTAAAGGAGAACTGAGGATGTCACTTTAAGGAAATACAAGCTCTTAGCAGATCTGAAATGCAGGAATCCAATTATTTGCCAGGAAGGGTTTTCAATGTGCCAGACACTGTGCTGGGTCTAGAGATCAGAGCTGAGTAAGATGCCGTCCCTACCCTGGAATGGTTCCAGTCTGACAAGGCAGGTGGACACATGATAAATTGAGTAATAAGGAATTAATAGTGAACAAGGAAAAGTGGTTCTAACTTTGTAAACAAATTGTGTGACCCAAATATTGTTAGAATTTGGGGGTTGGCACTCATACTCCTGTTTGAGTCACTTGATTCAATTTAACTAAAGGCCAAAGAGTAATTAGTGCTAATATACACCCAGCTGCAGGTTTGAATCAAGTTCAAGGCCAAGAGGACTACAGTTGTCAATGTCTTAAAGGTGCTGAAAAATCCTGGCTGAAGTTCCATGAGGAAGGAATTTCTCTGCATACTGAGGTTTACAGTGCCAATACTCCTGGGAAAGGAAACCCATTGGCCTAAATTCATACGAAACTGTAAAGAGCTGACATAAAATTTATTTCTGATAGTAAATTTGATAGTTTGGTGTCTGAGAAAAGTAGTGAGAATTAGCATATTGGATTCCTAGTGGAGACATGGAATAGGATGAAGAAAGTGTGGGAAGATGCTATATAAGGAAGAGGCTAAAAGTACCAAAGACAAACTCATAAATTGCCTCCACTCCACACAGTAAATAATTAAGTAATTATTTAATTATGTAAGCCTTTGATCCACATTTTAAGAAGTAATGTTCTGTGCTGATGTTTTATATTTGCGTTTTCCTAAAACCTAAACAAATAATGAGAGTATTTCATCCTGAAAAGATTCCATGCTTTTCTTAGCCTTGTAGGAGTTGAGGTAGAATTAACTCCATGAACACCAAAGCCCAAGGCTTTGATGGTCAAACAAAACACAAAGAGAAATGTACAGTACATTGACTTCATAACAAACAAGATCGTGATTCCTAACATTTTATATATCTATATTCCAAAAGGTGTGAGTGTAAAAACAGAAGGAGCAGGAGACCAGAACTCTGTAGGTGTCCTCCCGATTCAAACACTTGGGTTACTTGAGTAAAATTAAAACAAATGTTTTAAATACTAAGGAAAAGTCTTAGCTCAATGTTAACAAATCTCTATTCAGTGATGCAGGACATAGTTTTTGTTAATGAAAAAGTATCCTATTTCTGTCCATTTCTCCTCAGATTTCTCCCTTAACAATCATGTCTCTAGTATGTTTTATCTTACTCTGTTTTTTCTACATTTTGTTGTTGACCCATCCCATTAGTTACTGATCATCCCTGACCAAAGTATAAACTAGAACACACATTTTGCTTTGTACACACTCTTCAGAGAAAGTCCAATTCTCACTTCACGTTACTTACAAAGGCTTGACTCCATAACAAAATAATGAAGTGAGACTTGACTACTGTACATATTACTATTCAAACAACATTTGTTGAATTTATATAATAAATTGGAGTAAAGGTCAGGACATCATGGGGTATGGTGGGCAAGATGAAAGTAAAAAGGAGGTGAGCATCTTTGGAGAAGAGCAGCTTACCTCACTTGTCCACAATGTCTGTTGATTATCTTGTAAAATACCTAATCCAGCACCCTTGTTTTACTAATGAGGAAGTGACTTATTTCAGGAGTTAAGTGAGCCAAAATAATGGAGTCAGTAAACAGGAAAGCTAGGATAAGAATCAAAGCTCTTGACTTCTGTTTCAGTGCTGCCATCCCCTACCCCATTCCAATCCAAGTCCAAAGACACAGACAAACACAATTCCAAAGGATATGCTGTTCTGAAACCAACCTTTGTGGGAGGGCTGTTGGAGGAAGAAGGTAAATTAAATGTGAGAACATACAGAGTCTTCAGTTTTGCAAATGTCTTAAAGGACTGTTTAACTTCAAGGTGAAATAATTGGCTTTCATATAAAAAGATCTATTTGATAATTTTATATAGCATGTGTAGCTTATATATCATATCTACGTTTTGAAAACTTTTACTAACCCAGGGATCAAAGGGCTGAAGAGATCCATTAAAGTCATTAAGTCAACTCCCTGCCTTTAAGCAACCTGCTGAGAACCCATTCTATTTTTAAAGACATTCAGAGAAGGAGATTTTAAATTATCTCTTTGGATCTTGTAATAAGTCACACTAACATTGTAAAGAAATTCTTTCCTATGTAACTCAACTCACCTGTGCTGACACTTAAATCAGTCATTTTTTCCTCTGTTAACATAATAAGCAAATGGCTACCATTTTTGGAAGAATGGAGGTATCACCTCACTGTTCTTGTTGTTGTTATAGTTGCTGTTTTCAAACATGTTTTTCCCACAAGAGTTAGTGTACATATGTTTGGTCACAAGCACTATGCTGCTGGTTTGATTCTGTTAACTTGAAGAACACTATGATGTTCACCTTGTAATTTTCTGTTTGTTATACAGTTTGGGGCCCCTAATCTGAACTTTATTGTGTTGAATGCCATCCTGGTTACTTCTGATACTATAGTAGACATTGGGCTTCAGAGTCAAACACCTTTGGGTTTGAGTCTTGGGCTCCAGCAATAGTTGTGCGATTTAGGGGAATTTGTTATCTCTCTAAACCTCTCAGCTTTGAAAAAGAGATGGTTTGGTTATGAGAATTTGTAGTATACAATATATATTATGTGGATATACACTCAAAGTGGTATTGCCATATGCTCTAGGGCTCTTGATATTTTCTTGAAATTTAACGATTGTATTTCCTGTTCCAGGCTTTAAGACAAAGAGTAAACTGGCCAAGACAGATTCCTACAAACTCAAAACTTAAAGGACGGGACAGACACACTCTTTGAGAGTGACCCTGTAGAGTAAGATTTCTTAACCTAAGGGCTAGGTGAAAACTCCAGGGGGTCCTTGACCCTTCCTAAAAGTATATGCATATTTTGTATATTAGGGTAATTTTTTTTGTTTAGAAGAAAAGGATCCTTGTCTTTTTAAAATATGCTATGGCTCTCCAACTGTTAACAGCTTTGCTTCCAGATTCATTTATTGCAAGCCTCCAGAATGGGTACGCCTGATGTGAAGTTGTTAAGGAAATGCTGTTTGCCTTTAGTGTCTTATCCAACTGCAGAGGGTCCCCCAAATCATAAATAATTATAGGATTACTTTTCCACAATAGCACCCCATATCACCAAGGCATCTGCTTGCCTCATTATCAACCTTTATCTGACCTAAAACTTATTCCTTTATGGCATTGGACATGATCTGCTTGTTAATCCCTTTTGAGTCAATTCACAATTCCAGTTGTTAATGATTCAATGTTCTGCTTTCCCAGTAGTATGTGTGTTGTAATAGAGAACTCTTGAGGATTGACAAACTTCTCCCTCTGATGATAGATTACAGGCACCACTGAGAGTTGGTAGAGTGTGGATTTCTAGACTGACATCCAATGGCACCCCCAAAACAATTCTATCTAACTCTACCCACACACATAGAAAGCCAACTTTTCTCACATGGCCTCCCATCTTTGACTCACCCTAAGGTCTGATATGAGAACTTCAAAAGATTCTAACGTTAATTATAGAATTTTCTTATGGCATAGGAAAAAAGAACATTCTCTATTTAGGTGTCAGAACTGAAAATAAAATGCACAGTGAACTTAGACCTGCCTTAAATGTTACCAGTGGTGATGCTTTTATTATCTTACTTAATTTATCTTAATTCTGATGAGACATATAAGCCTGTATTTTCTGTTAGAAGGCAGCTATGAGAGGCTGTAATTTCTTCTCTCTGCACATATTTGGACCATTGTTTATCTTTATATTCTATAATCCAGGCAAAACTACATTCTCATTTACCAACTCTGAGTCCAAATCCTCATTAGTTTTGTGACTTGACTTAATGAAGTAATTAATGACTGTAACATAAACGCCCACATCAGAATTAAACAGCAAGTCTTCAGAGAAGTGCTGGGAAATGCCATGGAAATCACAATGACTCCATTCTTCCTAGAGGCGAGCAAGGTTGGAAAGGTGGGAGGTTCTGGCATGCACAAACACTAGTGGATGCAGCAGGAGCTGAGTTAAGTGGTGTGTGTAGGGGGGGAATTTTTGGTGAGGAGCCCTTAAAAGGGCACAACTGAGAGTAGAAGTTTTAAGATCTCATGTGTTGTGTACATGACAGACTCTCATAAAATGCTGGAAATCTTTGTTGAGTTCCTGCTTGAGGTTTGGAACACACAAACAGTATGGGGTAGAATATTGGTTCAAACACAACAGAATAAGGATCTTATCCTTGTTGGAAGGAAAAAAGGGAATTGTTTAATTAAATACATGATAGCTAGCATGACCACTTGTCCTTGACTCTTTACCCGACTAGACTAGCAATAGCAACCAGTAGGTTTTCCTCCATTAGAAGGTAACTTTCCATTTCATTAACATTCATCAGAGTTTGCTCTTCAGGCAATGGTGCAGAGAACGGAATGCCAAGAAGGTAGCTCAGGGCACTGTGATCTCCACACTTCCATCATTTGTTGTATCTTCTAGGATCATAGAACAATCTCTTCAGCCCCACGAGTTCATCATTCTGGGCCTTAGTTTCCTCTATGAAATGAGATTAAGCCAGGGAATTAGACAAAATCTGGGCTTCCTTCTGGCAGTATTATAAATCTTTAACTGAAAATAACCTCCCTCTCCTTCCCAAACCACAAAAATCTTTCCTGATGAGTAAATAAGAAGTGGGTTCTTCATTTCCCTGAGGATTTGGGTCAGCAAGAGGAGATTCTGAATTTCAAGGTGCCTGTCTAAAACCACTTTTGGATCTTTGAACCCTTCTCTCCCAAACAAAATATAAAACTCCTGAGGAAAGGAACCTGATTTTGAAGCGGATTAGAGGAGATCGGGCTACCTGTAGTTTAAGAGGCAACATTAAAACATTCAATGTATAGTTTATACAATGACAAATAGTCAGTACTAAGCTTCTTACTGAGAAATTTCCCAGTTGTAAACTGGATCATTTGCACCCTCTGATTCAATCAGCAGGACTATCCATGAGATACTATTTTAGAATATGTTTATGAATTGCGGGTTTGTATACTTTTAGACAATTATACAAAGATGGTTGTCTGGGACAATACTTGACTGAATATGTAGACTAAGGAAACACATGGCAGATTTGAGCCAGCAGAATTGAAGGACTAGTCTGCTGTTACTTATTACCTGGATTTTCTTGTGGTAGAAAGCCAAAGGAAATCAAAGGTTCTGGTGAGGCTGTTTAACTTACATTTATGCGGGTTTCTACCGGTCCACACTGCAGCTTTTGAAAGGCTCCCTAGATGACATTAATCCCAAAATAAACATGCATAATATCACCATGGCTCTTATGAAACACATGAATTACATTAATGCATTCTCGTAGCATATAATCCAAAGGCAAGGCACTCCATTTTAAAATAGAAACATAATTGTTCGTCTGCAAACTCAGTAGTCTCTCCAAAAAGTTTCTTCTTGCTTGTGGCATTTAAAATTACAAACCAGTATCTGTACCAAAGAGGATAAAATATTATCATTGGACAGTCATTGAAAGAAGATTTCCTGAATTGTAACCCACATCTTTAAAATTAAATTAAATATATTTTAAAAAGAAAGATTAATAAGTCCATATATAATTATGTGAAGTTCCACATGAAACACACTCTGAGAGCAAAGTCATCTAAAATCGGATTGATCAATTCTTTCAAGGGACATAAAACAAAGATTCTATCTGATGTTTCATTTTAGTAGGAATGTTTTGCTAAACTTGAGCAATCAGATCAAAGATAGAAAGCAAAAAGTGAGCTAAGAGATTAAAGACAGAATGCTATGGGGTTGGGGCTGATGTCAGTTCTGAGGGTCAGGAATATTTTGATTCAAATCCAATTCTGCTAGGTGACCATATCAAGTCAATTAACCTTTCTTCTGCAGTTTTTCTCAGTTCCAGATTCATACTAAATGGTCAACGAATGCCTTAATTACCCTTGAAATGGTCATAGTACAAGGGGAGGAAGGAAGGGTAACGGATCTCATCCTCCTTAACCCATATATGTGGGCATACCTGTTCCACTCAGGCTCCACTCACCTTCCACACTTAGTCCAAAGCAGATGGATACTCTCCCTGCCTTGGGTTTCCTCCTTTTGGAAGGCATGAATCTTGGTAACAGAGGTAATAGTTGCATATACCTTCAGATAATAGTTTGGCTAGTGCTGTTCCTCCCTTTTAGCTGCTTATTAAGAGTAAACTAAGGAATTATGCTTGGTTTCAAAGTGTTATTTACTCAAGGATGGACCATCCTATCATCTGACCAGAACACAATGCTCTTTCTAACCTTGGCCACAAGAAACAGTGGCCAGAACCCAGTTACAACAATGGAAGTTTTTTATTTTATTTTACTTTATTTTATTTTATAAGATGTGGGGTACAATTCAGGGTAGGGTACGTATGTAGTCATTGTACAGGTAAAGTTTGGGCCTCAAAATACCAGCCAAGTAACACAATTTTGCTCTCGTTGTCAACAGGTACAAAGTTAATTTGGTTTCCTCAAAACCATATTTGCAGTTCATGAGCATGCTGGTACTTCCACTTGTTCTCTTTTCCTTATTGTTAAGTATGATAATATCAAACAAAATGTTAAAAATTTGCTATACTGTACAATGAGTTTCCTTCTTTCTTCATATCAGTGTCACTATTAAATAGCTATATTTATTTATTTATTTATTTATTTTGAGTTGGAGTCTCACTCTGTCGCCCAGGCTGGA
>CAUYQG010256826.1:0-12224 GCA_963574415.1 Tarsius wallacei
ACCTCGGCCTCCCAAAATTCTGGGATTACGGATATAAGCCACTGTGCCCGGCCCAGATGTTATTTAATTCCATCCTCATCACAACCCCATAAGGTAGCTGTTATTATTCCTATTTTATAGTTGAGGAAACTGAGGTTCTGAGCAATGATTCATTTCCTTGAAGTCACACAGCTTGTAAGTGGTGAGGCTGGAATTTGAACCCAGACAGATTGACCCCAAGCTGAGTTTCCAAAGCTGTGAAGTCCAGTACAGTGTTGTTTTGTCCCCTTTGGGACCACATGGCCCCATGCCCCTTTCAAACCCCCATCTCAGGATAGGGTCTGAAACTCCTGCCTGCAGAAGGGGCTGGCGTGTCGCCCCCCTGGCAGACCTCTGCTTCACGGGAGTAAAGCCTCCCGCAGGAGAATGAGGTGCAACGTCAGGCGGCAGCCCTCATTGGGAACGAGCCCCAGGCCGCACCTCTCCCTCAAGTCTTGCCATCATGCTGGCTCTGGCCTTGGCAGAAGTTCAGGTTGTTCTGGTTCTGCCTGGCATCCCATGAGAATTTCTTTTCAGGCTCTTTTCTCACCTTTGAGTACTCACCGAGGCAGAGGCCTCACTCTCTGTCGAACTAGATTATGAAACTGGCCAGGAATGGGGTGAGGAGTTGCAGGCTCCCCAAGAACTTTGAGTCCCGCGTGTTAAAAGGTGGGGCCCTGGATCTTGGGCGGTGTCCCTGCATTTCCTCCTTGCACCCTGACTGACCGTCCTCTGTGGGACTCTGTGAACACACACTTGCTCGTCTGGACAGGCCACACGCTCTGAGCTCCTCCATGGACTATCTTCATCTTGCTTTTTGCTTCGATGGGGAGCTCACCCATAGCCGGGGCCCTGCGTCCTCCTCCCTCTGGTTTTCTCAGGGGCACCCGCCTGGTACTGGGTGGCAGAGTATGGGGCATGGTGGGGCGTGGGACTCACAGCAAGGTTGTGATGCCGGGTGGGTCAGGGAGGAAGCCCCAGGCCTGTCCTGGCCTCCCCTCAGGACTCCCACTGCACGGTCAGGGCCAGGCCTCTGAACAGAGAATCCAGCTCGGTGGATGGCTCCAGGTCTGAGGCTCCAGGCACTGGGCTCTTGGCCTCATCCTTGGGACACACAAGGGACTCCAGCATGCCCCAGGGACTCGGACCCTGGTCTGAGGGGGAACATGGGAGGGAGGGCGCATGCAGAGGGAGGGACATGGGGTGTCCCTCGATCTGGACGGAGGAGAGGAGGGGGAGTTGGCCCTTTAGGTACTGTGGTTCCTCCAGGTCCCTGCTGTGTGGCACATTCGGGTCAGGTGCACTGTCCATGCGGCCCCCCAGAGGCTGGTGGGATGATTTTGCTTCTTGGGGCCCCTCCATAGCCAAGGCAGTCACTTCCTGCAGAGAAAGGCCACCTGGGAGGCAGCTTCCAGCTGGTGCCTCTTTCTGGAGTAGACCTTTAGGCCTAAGGAGTTGGGGTGTCCCAGGGGGAGAGTCCTTGCCAGAGCCCTCCATGCATACCCCATAGGAAGGCGGCCAGCTGTCCTGAGCGACCTGGGGGGTGTAGGAGGGAGGCTGGACCTTAGAGATGGCCTGTGGAGTGTAGATTGGGGGCTTAGCTTCAGGGGCCACCTGGGGTGCGTAGGATGGAGGCCCAGCCTCGGGGGTGTAGGGCTGTGGGGAGAACATCTGGGGCGGTGGTACACTGGAGGGCTGGAGGGTGGAGGTGTCTGGCTGCCTTAAGTAGGTGATCTCAGACAGGCTGTGCTGCTGTGGAGCTCCTGGGGGCTCCCTGGGCCTGGAGACTGTGACCTGGGAATACTGGACGGGCTGGGCCAGACTGCTGGAGCCACTGAGGTCAAAGACGGGGATCAGGACATGCTCCTGGATGAAACGCAGTGGCTGGAAGGTCAGTACTCGCTGAACATTCTGTGCGGGGACAATAGTGCACCTGGTTAGGACATGCCCTCGGCTCCCGGGTGGGGGTGCGGGTGAGCTCCCCCAAGGGAAGCATCTGGGGGACTCTGTCAAGATGCATACACCCCCTCCCCACTGCTTCCCAGAGAGTCCTTGAACGCAAGTGCCTCTGCAAAGGGACTGGGGCCCTCAGCTCTTTGGGTCTAAAGTCTGGGTCATCTCAGGGAGAGAGGCCTGGGCTCTGATTTCCCTAAGATGCTGGTAATCCAATGAGTGGATGACCCAGATGTGGGGCTGCCTCGGGGTGTGCTTTCAAGGTGGTGGCCTGCACTGCTGCTTGGCTCACGGGTCCCCAGGGTCTGAAGGAGGGGCATGGTGGGAAGGGGTGGGGAGTCAGAGGAGGCTGGGAGAGTTTCACAGAACTTGGTCTGTCTGGACTTAGACATAGAACAAAAGCTCCTCTGTCCCTCAGATGGGTGGGGATGGGCTCCAGGTGCCCCAGATGACTCCTGGGGCCTCTGCAGTGGGTTCTGCAGCACCGGCAGTGAGATGGAGGCTGTTGATGGGATGTGTGTGGCTTGCGGAGGGCTTTCCATTTTAAGGATTAGTTGCCAATATTTGAAAATTCAGAGATTTTATTTATAGTCTGAACCCCTGACTCCTCTTGAAAATGCTGGGCCTGCGTTCCCACGTGGTGATGGTGGCTGCCCACAGAGACAGGACGTGAGTTCCACAGCTTCCCAGTGCCTGCTCATGCTCCTTCCCATGGTGTCACGTGAGTCCTCCACTACCCACTGGCCCTGGGTTTTCTGTCCCATGTCCACTATTCCTGATCACCTATCCCTCTCGGGTATGCTCCAAGACCTGCCTGTCACATGTCTGTTGCCTTTAGGTCGGACCGTGAGCACCACACCAGCAGAAAGCAGGCCTCCTCTGCTTAGTGTATGCATCCCTGCACTTTGGGGAGGATCCAGGGCTCTGAGCCCGTGCCTTCTGCTGCTCTTGGGGCCTCCCCTGGGACTCTCCCCACTGTCCTGGGGTTGGGGGTGGCTCACCAGGGAGTTGGGAGGCACAGGTGACTTGGTGACATATCTGTAGCTCAGATAGCAGAGCACCGCGACGAGGAAACCCATGAAGAACAGGAGAACGCCCGAGAAGGAGTAGGTCCACGTCCGATCTGGGGAGTGAAGGGGCCAGAGAAGGAAGCGTGAGCCTGGGATCTGGCTTGGGCCCATCCCTCCTGTGGACCCTGCAAACCTTCTCAGGCTGGGCTTAGGGGGGCCTTGCCTACCTGCAGTGTCCACAGGGCTGGGCCAGGACCATAAATGGACATCCTCACACTGCGCATCTAAATAGTTGGATTTTTTTTGGCCAGGGTCTCACTCTGTCACCCAGGCTGTTGCGGGGACCATAGGCACACGCCACCATATCCTGCTAATTTTTCTATTTTTTGTAGGGACAGAGTCTCACTATGTTGCCCAGGCTAGTATAGTTGGAGTTTATAAATGATGTTTCACACCGTTAAATAAAATATGTCCTATGTTTCTTCCTTGACAAATAGACTTTTCACAACCACCTGGAGTGCCATATGTGAATTCAGAATTTTTGGACTCCTTGGGGGAGGTGCAGGGAAAACCTGTTGTCCCCAGCCCAGCCTGGGTCCATCCAGCACTGCCTCGTGCATGTGCTTATAAATCCTCAGCCCACGTGGCCAAGCTCACTCACGCTCCCCATAAACAGCCTGTGGGTCACCCTTTGGGCTAACAGTCTGCACATCAGCAGAGTGTCTGCCCTCACCAGGATCTAAAGAAGAGTTCTGTCTAGACAGAACACAGGCGTGCGGCTATATGTATGGGGAGCTTCAGGGGCCCAAGAGCTCAGGATGTGGTCTGGGAAGGAGGCAAGAGGGTGCACCTGTATGGAGCCTCCATCTTGCTGGGAGGCGCATGGCCAGGGCAGGACCCTCTAAAGTGCAGGGTGCAGGGAAGCACCCCTCTCCCTTGGGTCTAAGGGAATTCCAGCCTCCCTGGCAGGGGGCAGAGGCAGAAATCGGTGGGGGGTGGGGGCGGGGGGGAGTTGGCCTGTCCTTTCTGCCTCCCTACCAAGGTAAGGGACTGAGTTCAGGGAACATGTCGCTCAGGAGGGAGCCTGGGCAGGTGTTGCCGTTTCTAAAAGGGAAAGAGAGGGGCGACGAGGGGCCCTAGTGCCTGCGCCTTCTCCCTATGTTCCAGCACCTTTGGGATGGGTGTGGCCACTGTGGGCTTGACACACTTCCTGTCACCAGTTCAAGTGGGACTTGTGAGAGGGTTGGGTAGGAGGGTTTATTGGAGTTTTTGGTAAAACCTACAGTTTGCATTGTCTGGGGGTCTTGACTCTCCAAGTCGCCCTCCCTCTGTTCCTGGTCCCTATGTGACCTCAGCCTGGAGGGTTAATCATCTGCTCCAATGACCTCAGCTGTAGCTGTGAGCGCTGGGGCCCCTGGAACCTCTATCCCAGCCTGTCCTCGCTTCTCCCCGGCCCACCAGCTCAGGCCTCTCTGGGTCAACTTCCCACTCCAGGAATACCTTGTCTCCTTACGCCGCATCGCAGCTCCAAGGAGAAGACATGACCTGAATGTCTAACATTCCTGGATAGTTGCTGCTCCTTGTATCAGGACAGGAACCTGGAACAATCTCTGGCTTGATACATTTTCCATATGCCATTTCACCCATGGGGAGGCAGGATGGACTGGAGATCTGACTCAGCCACAGATATGCTGAGCATCCTCCCTGCTGCACGACCCTCTGTGGTCTACCCTTTATTAATAACGGTAGCCAGCCATTATTGAACTCGTGTACTGTGCTGGGTGCTCTCCCTCTGTTATCCCACCAAAGCAAAACAACACAGAAGGATAGGGATATTCCCTTCCTACAGATAAAAAAGCTGAGTCCCAGAGGTTAAGTGATTTGGACAAGGTCACCCAGCTACTCAGGAGAGAAGCCAGGATTGACAGGTATAAGTCCAAAACTCATCCTCACAGCTGCTACACAACGATGCCTCAGTTTCCTCATCTGTCAAACTAGCATATGGGGTTAGATGACCCCCAGATCCCTTTCCAGCATCAGGATGCTGGGACAATGCTCTGTAACCCTCCGGTTTATCCACTGAGAGGTAGATAAGTGGAGATTCTGGGGGTAAGGCAGACTTCAGGACACATGGTCAAGGGCAGGATATATTACTCGGAAATGGAAGTAAGAGGAGTAAGCAAGCAGCAGACGGAACTCGCTGTCAACCAAGTTGCAAGGAGGTGGGTGGGTCAGAGCCCAGGCTTCAAAATCAGATGCACCCAACCAGGTTCACTGACCAGCTGTGTGATCATGGACAAGTTGCTTAACCTCTCTGAGGAAGAGTTTCTCCTCTAAAATGGGTATGATATTACACAACTTGCAGGACTGCCTTAAAGCTCAAATAATATATATAATATATACAATAATAAATATTAAATAATGCACTTAAAACATTTGCCATAACTATTTGCTTGGCAATCTAGTAGTACTTAACACATGGTAGGAACAGCTCTTAGTATACGTTAGTGTTAAGGGTAAGGCACCTCCTATATGTCCACAAGAAGTAGCCACCAAGGAGTGTGACTTAGACACAAGCAGCTAAGATCTTAGAAAAAAATGATGTCACATCATGCGTGAGATAACGTAAGGCCAAGCCAACAGAAGGGTGCTGTAGATAAGGGTGGGATCTGCAACTGTCAAAAAGCAGAAGGTGCCAGGGGCGGGCCAGGAACAGGCAAGATTTGTCTAGACAGCCCCAGGGAGAGGGTCATCCATTACATATACACCCCCAGCTTCCTGCCCATAAGGCGGGCTCCTTTTCCTAGTTCTCCCCTTGCCAGATTCTGTTCTGGTTTGCCAGTGGCCCTTAACCCAGGAAGGACATGCCCCGTGCAAGTGGCAAGCACTGGCTATTCCACAAGGCACAGCCCTCCTGCGATGAAGGCACTGGGATCCGGGTGGAGAAATCAGTCTCTCGCAGGCTCTCAGGGAAACTGATGAGTTGAGTTTCTGAACAAGGCTGAGACCCAGAGCCCAACGGTTCCTGGGCCCAGCCTCAGATACTGTCTTGCCTCTGTCTATCCTGCTGCCCCGACATCAGCACCCCCACTTGTCAGATGAGGGATCAGGCCCCCCCGAGGCTGAGTGACTCCCAGGGCACACAGCGAGCTGACGTGTGACAACCGTGCCTGCTTAGGCCTTATGCGGCACTTCCCTTTCCACTGTACCTGCACCAAGTTCTGCTCCCAGACTACTCTGTTCTAAGTGTTGTAGTGGCGGAGCCAGATTCACCTGCTGACATCACTGATCTGAGCATGGTGACTAAAGTAGAGACTGGTTTTCCAAACCCATCTAATCCACCACTGTCACTTCATCCTCTAAACTCGCAGCTCTGAGCATCACAGCATTTCTATCTGTCTATGGAAACAAGCCCTAATAAAAACATCAGAATGCTTGTGAGGAGAGTCGAGTTTCAGTGTCCTAGAGGAAGGAACCATCTCGCTGAGCAGATGACTCAAAACTATTTCTAGAGTCGCGCAGTGGTGAGAACATAATCTCCAGAATTAGGCTTCCTTCCGTCCCTCAGCACCTGTGTGACCCTGGGCAAGTTACTTAACCACTCTGAACCTCAGGTTCCTTGTCTGTACGTGAGGATGATAACAGTATCTGCTTCATAGACTCCACTTCATAGAGTCTGGCCCCCGATTAGCGTTGCAGAAATGCTAGCTAACGTGATCACCATTATTATTATTTGACTCTGGAAGATACTGAGGGACCTTTTAATCTTCCCTGCCTTCCCCCTGCAGATGTTCCCCCTGGCATATCTCACCTGGGTTAATATTGAGGTGAGTTTGCTTTGCCAGAGTACACACAAAGCCTGGCACGGAGAGGAAGTTCAGAGAGGGGTGGGAAGGTGGGAATTCAGCATGTGCTGTGATAACCCATCCGCTAGCTCTGTTATGGATAAACAAAGATTGGCCGCAATAATACACACATGACCTTCCGTGGTGCTTTAGAGTGTGGCCAATCCTCACCTTGGTGACAGGAGGAAAGAGGAAGTCAAGACTTGGACGCGGCATCTCACCTGGCAGCGTCTTCACTCGGCACACGTAGGGGGTGCTCTGCTTGGACAAGTGATGCGCATCAATCATGATAGTCCCGAGGAACTCCGTGTCGGGGGTCAGGCTGAAGAACTCGTATTCTCTCTGCTTCCCTCCAAGGTGCTGTGTTTGACAGAGAACCCCCCAATCCTCTCACATACCAATCTCCGTAGGGCGCCCAAGCGAGCCTGCTCGCTCCTCCTCCTGGTTAGGCCACTTAGTAAGATGGTGCCACCAGCAGCTCAGGCCAGAAGCTGGAGGGTCTGTCTGCAGCTCCCAGGACCCATTCCCCTCCCCTCTGCTTTGTCCCCAGATCCAATCTGTCGCCAAGCTGGGCTACCTTTCACTGAGAACAGTGTCTGGCCCGTAGTGAACAGTGATACACACTGTCTGCCGCTGTTATGACCACCACCACGCTACCATCCCCCCTCCTCCTTCCAGGTCTCCTCCTCTTCCTTCTCCTTTTTCTTTATTAGACATAAAAAAATCCTTTGAATATCCATCTTTCTTGCCTTCATCACGGCTTCTGTCCTAACTGGGCCTTGAGCTGTTTTAGCTTGGACTCTTGCAGTAGACACGTGTCTCTGCATTTGCCCTTGTTCATTTCTATGTTCATCTTGGTGCCACAGAGATCCTTCTAAAAGATAATCGAATTACGATGCTCCCTACTCAGAATCCTTTGACGGCCGTGCCCTTACCTACAGGATAGAGTCCTGGTCCCGGCCTCCTGTCCAGACTCCTGTCTCTCTGAAGCCTACCTGGCTCTTCAGGCTCTGCAATGATGCCTACCTGTGGCTCAGGTAAACACCTGGCTTGCTGAAGCAAGCCCTTGTGTCTTTGTATCTGCTAGTCCTTCTGCTGGAACTATGTTTCTTGCCCTCTTGTGTGTCTCTCACCTCTTTGACCTTGAACTCCTCCCTCTTGACTGCCACGCCACCCTTCTGGCTCTACTCCTGCCTCTCTGATGGTTCTTTTGCTGGTGCTGCCCCCTCAGTATTGTTGTCCTGCGAGATGTGCTCTTCCCTGTCACATCTTCTCCATCGCTTAGTGATCTTATCTGAACCCACGGCTTCTGGGATCACCAGTGGGTGGGTAACACCCAATCTTAACAGGAAGAGACACGGAGCTTCTGACGGGCACAGCCAGCTCCCTGCTGGATGGCACTCTCTGAACATCTCTAATGCAGCATGTCCAGATGTGCTGACCTCCTCTCTGTGGGGCAGCACCAGCAACATCCTCACCCATTTTTGGGTGTTTGACAGAGAACCCAGACCCACATCCTCACCCATTTTTGACCCTCTGATTTTGCAGATATCATTGTTCTCTTTCTAATATCCAAGGCCCAAAGCTCAGCACCATTTTGGACAAACCCCCTCATACCCTTTGGTCCAATTGCCCTTATGTGATCCATAAGTCTTCCTTTAAAGGGCCAGGATCTGTATTACTGGGAGTTCAAAAGCCAAGGATTTTTTTCTTTGGCTCTTTGGGTTTCAGAACTTTTTTCCCTTTTCCGGGCACATGGAGACCAAGGGTGAGAGGAATTTGGGGATTTTGGGTGGGGGCGGTGAAGGGGCAAAAGTGGGGGAAGAAGTACCTACAAAAATTTTTCAACGTGTTGTTTTGTGGAATTCGTGTGGTTGAAGTCGCACACGTTAAATCTCACGGGACACAACTCCAGGAGAGTTGTCAAGAGTCCAAGACCCCTTCCTCCCAGGTCTCTTGCAGCCTCCATGCTGGCTCAGGCCCTGTTATGTTCAGTCTCTGCCAATGCTGAACTGACATCTTGCCCGCATTTTCCTCTGTCTACAGCTCTTTAAATTCTTGTTTTAACTCCCACCCCACTCCCTGGATTATAAGCTCCTTGAGGGTGGAAACCACAAAGTAGGAAATGAATGTTCATTCAAGTAATTATGGATTCATGGCACATGCTAAGAGGGAAATACCACATATTTTCTGAATACAAAAAGAAGTGTGTATACAATTTGACAATGTATGCCTTTGCTTTCCACCTTTTATTATTACTGATCTAAAGACATCACCTATGTGTAGTTCCTGCAAAAGTGGAGAACCAGCAAAAAGAACTGCAGCAGTAGACATTAATACTAGTGTTTTCCAAAGTGAACGCCTGAGGACGCTAATAGTCGTTCCCCAGGATGTGAGATGGTATTAAACCAAAAATAAAGTTATAGTATGCAAAATTTAAAAAGTTTCTCTGGTTAAATAAATGTGAGCGATGTTGTAGTAAATAAATTGATACTGGGTTCTTGGCTCTGCAGGACTTGTCAGAGCCTTTAGTATGCTCTACAAGAACCTCTCTACAAGATAGAGCTTGCCATTCATGTTTGTCCAGGCTTCAAGGAGCCTCCCAAGGGACATGATTTGGGAAATACTAATTTATCTAACATGTCCACTTTCTACTTAAAGCAATGTAGATCTTACAGAGAGGGACGGGGTTTCCCAGGCAGGGAGGACCAGGGTAAAACATACAGTTACCATTTGGTAGGTGTGGTTGACTTGGAGCACCAAGCGGTAGGACAGGTCGTAGATGTCCTCCAGATTTAGCCGGTGGCCGTCCCTTGCGTGGATGGGCGTGGGGGTAGGATGGACAATCATCTGAATGGATCTCACTTTGGGGATACAGGTCACATCAGGTGGTTTGATGGTAGCTGGAAAAGGGAAAAAGAAAAAAACGCCAGGATTGCTGGGGAGTGTCAGGCTGCCCTGGATGGTGGGAAGTGAGGGCTTCCCCGCCTCCCACTCTAAGCCCAGCTGTGCTTCCACAAGTTTCAGCCAAACCAACAGTGGACAGAGGGGAGTTCTGCAGGCAGCAGGTGTTTGGGTTTAAGGCTGTCAAGGGGCTGGCCAAGGGTGAACGAGAAGAACCCAGGCCAAGGGCACCGGCCCCCTAGGTTGGTCATGCCCTTGTCCCCACTCCCACACATCTCAGCCCCTGCGACTCCCCAGCGAGTCTGCCCGGAATACCTTTCCTCTCTGGTCTACTGGCTATGACAGCTTTGAGGCTGTTAAGGACTGATGATTCAACTATGTTCCCAAACTCACGTTTTGGGGACTTAATACTATTGATGCAGCCTCAGAGGTCAGGCCCGACTCCAGTCTCTCTCAGGATGGAATTTTCTAAACAACCAAGTGACCTTGACTGGTTTACAGATGCCTTTGAGAATTTGATGAATGCTGTGGCTCTTCTCTCCCCCAAGATGTACATATATAATATCTTGCGTTCAACTTCAGAGATTTGTAGACCCCACTTGCCCTGGGTCTAATTTATTAAAATCCCTCAGGGACCCATTGACCCCCCAAGATTTAAAATATCTGAGCCGGAACAGTGTTCACTTCGGTGCTGCTTATAAAACTGAAAAACTGAGCTAAGTGGCCTCAAAAAGGGAGCTGGGTTAAAGTAAATTGGAGTACCTCGATGGAACGGATCATTCTGCAGCTTGAAATATCATGTTGTGAAAAAATATTTAATGACATGGTCAGATGTTCATGATACCATTCTATGGGGAAAAGAAACCCAAACCAAAAAAAAAAAAAAAAAACCCGAAAAAAAACAAAAAGCAAAACAAAACAAAAATAATCACCAAATTACAAAACACACACCATTTCTAGTAACTGCAGTTGTGCTTGAATGTCCAGGTTACTTGGGGGCAACTTTTATTTTTCTTTGCATATTCTATATTTTTCAAATTTTCTACAATGAACATGGATTATTTGAATAAGCCAGGATTTTTTAAAAACCCAATAATGTATTCAATTTTATTTTATATTTCCTTAGAAAATCATGTGCGGCTGTAAAGTCAGTTGGTGAACATTGCCACCTAATTAGCTTGTGTGGGGAGTTTGGCATCTCATATCCACCCATTCGTTCATTTATCAATCATGCACTGGCATCTTAAGTGGCAGGCACTATGCTAAGGGCTGGGTACACAGTGGATTCCACGGCCCACAGGCGCCGCCATGGGGCTCACATGCTAGAGGGGGAGGCAGATGATGCATGTGCAAGCAAACACAGAAATTGTAGAGTGTGATCCGAGTGTAATCTGAGAAACTGCAGAGTGTGAAGCAATGAACGATGTTTCGATAGAGAATCATAGGCAGTGGCCTCCTACAGTCAGGTAGTCAGGGCTGGGGTGGGGACACTTAGAGGCATTTTGAAATAAAGGTAGTAGGCATGCAAGTATATTATTATTATGCAGAGGAATTTTTTTCTCCATAACACAAAACGTGTGTTTTGTTGCAGGCTGAGAGTAATAACTATGTAATTAGACCTTGTGTCATATCGAGGCGGCATGCCCTCTGGTTTTCCATTCAAGAGACATTTGTTCAGTTCCGATGGTGTGCCATGTTGGGCACTGTGATGGGTGCAAAACTGAAGTAGCCATAATTCTTTCCTTCAAGGAATGTACATTCTAGAATCAGGAAGACGGAACTTAGATCACATAATGCAAGGTCAAAAGAAAACAGTGAGAAGCTGTAGCTGAGCCCCAGGGACTGGAGAAGAGCCTGTCATGGGAGCAGCCAGGAGGAGCCCCCAGATGGAGGGAGAAGCAAGGGCCTGAGGCAGGAGCTATTAGAGCCGGAGTAGGGGTGGGGGAGCAGGGGGAGATGAGGGCTGAGACAGGCAGGGCCTCATAGGCCAAAGCAAGGAGCTGGATCTTATTTTAAGAGTCATGAGAGGGCCTGGCACAATGGCTCACACCTGTAATCCTAGCACATTCAGAGTCGGAGGCAAGAGGATTGCCTGTGCCCGGGGGTTCAAGGCCAGCCTGGGCAACTTGGCAAGACCTCGTCTCTACAAGAAATCAAAAAATTAGCCAGGCTTGGTGGCAATTTGGTGTGTTCCTATAATTCCAGCTACTTGGAGGGCTGAGGCGGAAGGATCACCTGAGCCCAGTAGGTCGAGGCTGTGGTGGCCATGAGCGTGCCACTGCACTCCAGCCTGGGTGACAGAGTGAAACTCCGACCCCCCCAAAAAAAGTCATACCTGCCTGGGCAACTTGGCGAGACCTCATCTCTACAATAAATCAAAAAATTAGCCGGGCGTGGTAGCGCGCGCCTGTAGTTCCAGCTACTTGGAAGGCTGAGGCGGAAGGATCGCCAGAGCCTAGCAGGTCGAGGCTGCGGTGGCCGGGAGTGGCCACTG
>CAUYQG010256828.1:0-39036 GCA_963574415.1 Tarsius wallacei
TCACCACAGCCCCAACCTCCTGGGCTCAGGTGATCCTTCCACCTCAGACTCCCAAGTAGTTGGAACTACAGGCATGCACCTAGGTCTCACTATATTGTCCAGGATGTCAAGTTTCATTTCAGTGAAGAAGTTGCAAAAGCATTGAGGGACGGGCTTACAATTCATCCTATATGAGAACTTGGAATTCCAAAATCAAGTGACACATGATGTCCATTCTGAAATATGTGTATGGAAGGGAAAAGATAGAAAGACTGGAAACAAAGTGTCAGCATATCACAGTGGGTGGCTCTAGGCATAATGGAATCAAGGAGGAACTTCATTTCTTCTTATGCTTTACTATAATAAATATTCATGAAGTATAACCAGAGAAAAAGAATAAATAAAAATCAGGCCATGCACAGTGGCTCACGCCTGTAATCCCAACACTTTTGGAGGCCAAGGCAGGAGGATTACTTGAGCCCAGGAGTTTGAGACCAGCCTGGGCAACTTGACGAGACCTTGTCGCTACAAAAAAATAAGAAAAATTAACCAGGCATTGTAGTGCATACCTGTAGTCCCTGCTACTTGGGGGGCTGAGACAGGAGGATCATCTGAGCCCAAGATGTCAAGGCTGTCTTGAACCATGATCATTGTGATTGTGCCGCAATCTGGGTGACAGAGTGAGACCCCAACTCAAAAAAGAATAAATAAAAATCAGGCAGGTCCCTGTCTTGGGTCTCTGCTGCAAGTGAGGGGGAAAATCAGGGAGCCCCGTAAATACTCACCCACGGTTTCCACTCCCAAGGGACGTCAAAGGCAGGGAAGGTGGGAGCATCTTCCCGAGGGTCTGTGGGAATTGGGACCTCAGTGGCCAGGCTCTGGTTCTGGAAGTGTGAAGGTGAGAAGCATGTTTATGAGCCTGAACATGTCGCCTTCTGTTTCTCTGTGAAGTCCAGGGTGGTTGGACATTCACCGTCACCTTATGGGGCCCTTGAGTGATGCCACCCAGTGATGCATCCAATGCAAGGCCCTAGCCTGTGGCCTTAAGGACTGTCCATATGCCGATGACTCCCAAGTCTTCACCCCATCCTCCCTCGCCCCTGTGTTTCTCACTCAGATATCCAGCTGCTTACTCAGGTCTCCAGGGGGTTGGCCAACAGGTGTCTCAGATGTAACAATGCAGAACACCTGTTGCCCCTGAGAAAACCCCTCCTTCCCAGAGCATGGCCCTCCACAGTGAGCAGCACCTCAGGGGGTCTGAGGCTCATCCTTCACCCCTCCTCCTATACAGCCCCTGCCATCACTGCCCTGACCCAACATATCTGCCCACTTTCGTCTCCAAGCCCACCCCCCTGTTCACCTTCTCCTCCCAGTACAAGCTCCACCAGGGGCTCTTCACTTTAACTCTTGACTCATCCTCTGTGTAGGCAACAAAGTGGACTTCTCAAAGCGTCAGCCAGTCCTGTCCTTCCCCTCCCATGGTCTCCCATGGCACTGGGACAACGTTCTTTTTTTTAAAGTTTTTTTAGAGTTGGGGTCTTTCTGTATTGCCCAGGCTGGTCTTGAACTCCTGGTTTCAAGGGTTCTACTGCTTCAGCCTCCCGGTAGCTGGGATTATAGGCATACTCCACCATACTGGGCTACATTCTTTACAGTCAGTTTCCTGCCCCCACTTCATGTGGTTCCTCAGGCTTCAGCACATCTGGCCTCCTCCCTAGAATACTCGTGCACCCTCACTTCCCAGGGCCCACTTCAGATCCCAGCTCAGGTGACCTTTCCTCCATAAGACCACCCCTTGTCAGCCTGCCTGAGCCCTGTCCTGCTGTTGTGGGTGCTGCTGACACCATCCTGACCCCCTCGAGGACAGAAGGACTGTTGTCCCATCAGGAGAGAGTGGGGTCAGTGAATGGCCCTTGGCCCTCTGGGAAATCACCTGTGCTGAAGAGCGTTAGCTCAGGGTCCCTGCCCTCCCACAGGGGAGCCCACTTCCCACTACTGTTGGTGAGGGGGTCACCATTCCCAAACCACTAATCAAACTCAGGTGGACCCAAAGGGTCCCCAGAGGGCTCCCCCAGGCTGTGTCTGAGCTGAGCTCCCTCTGCCCAGCCCTAAATACACTTCTTGGGCACCAGGTTCCACCTCAGCGTCTTCAGCCTCCTTCACCAATCAGGCACACCGGTCTGTGTGATAATGACCGCATAGCACTGACACCCTCCAAATTCATTCTTTGATTTGTCCATTCCATGTCTCCTGTCTGTCACGCCATGAAAGCATAAGCCCGTGAGGTCAGGGACCTTGTCTAACTATGCCCTGAGCCCAGACAATAAATATTTGTTGAATTAAAACTTAGCCAGTAAGGGAGATAGACGTACAAACAGAAATTTTTAATAAAATATCATAGAGGAGGCAAGTCATCAGAGCACAGAGGCCCTGAGTTAGGAGGAGGCTCCCTTGAAGAGATAATGCCAAGCCAAGAATTGAAGAATTAGCAGAAGTAGCCAGACTGAAAAGAGGGAGAGCAAACATCCTAGACCCCTGGGATGGCACAGGCAAAGGCACTGGGGTATGAACACCCTCAGGGTGTGTGTAGGAAGCCCCCGATATTGGTGTTCCCAGACACACAGGAGCTGCAGTTACAGCAATAACAGGATCTTGCTGTGTTGCCCAAGCTGGTCTCGAACTCCTGTCCTGGCCTCAAGTGGTTCTCCTGCCTCGGCCTCCCAAAGTGCTTGGATCACAGGTGTGAACCACTGCACCTGGTTCAGTCTAAACTGTTTTAACATGCATCACTATAACTGAAATAGATGTGGCCTTTGTTACCAAGGACATTTTGTTACCTAGTTTTCACCTAGGCTTGTGGCCTTTTCCTCATCAGTCATATTTCGGAAAGCCATTCTCCCTTCAGCTAAGCTGAAATTATAATGAGAGTAATTTCCACTTTAAACATAGGCCAAACCTTGGCATTTTCCCCTGTAATCTCCTCCAATCTCCAGAAAGTTTTTCCCTCCCATCCATCTCAAACAGATGAGATTCTGGCTCCATTCTCTGATCAGCGAGTGTGTGTTGCCAGTTAAACTTGCCTTCCGGCTGTTGAGGGACTTTTCATTAAGTCTAATAGAAGAGATGCTGACCAGAACCGAGATGTCCCCTGCTCGGCGTAGGCTGGGCGTCTCAGGGTTTGAGTGTTAGTCTGCAGACAGAATTCACAACAAGGGATGCCACATTCCCTTCATTTCAACATCCACAGGTTAGGATGAAGAGGCCAGCAATTTCCTGTTTGCATTTACCTTTAAGCTGGCAAAGCTGTTAGGATTACGGCCCTGGATGCTCCTCCATGTTGCAGGACCCAGCAGTAGCCTTATGTATACTAAGTACTAGGAAGGAAGGAACATTAATAACGTGAATATCCTCTCTTCCTATTTCCTTTCTTCTTATTCTGCCATGTCATTGTGATTCTAGTTTCTATAATTTTCTTTTTGAGTTGAGGTCTCACTCTGTACAGAGGTTGGAGTACAATAGCACCACAGCCTTGACCTTTTGGGCTCAGGTGATCCTCCTGCCTCAGCTTCCTGAGTAGCTGGGACTGCAGGTATGCACCACTATGCCTGGCTATTTTTTTTTTTTTTTTTTTTTTTTGTAGTTTCAAGGTCTTGCTATGTTGCCCAGGCTGGTCTCAAACTCCTGGGCTCAAGCAATCCTCTGGCCTCAGTTCCCAAAGTGTTGGGATTACAGGTGTGAAGCACCATGCCCAATCCCTATAGAAAATATTATTAACGATACTACTATCCTAGATACACTAAAATTTTGATATCATAGGTCTAGGTATGGAAGAAACAACACACAACATGCTTTTCCTGTTCTCTCATTCAACAATAACCATCAACAAAGAAGACTTCCGTGACCAAATGTGTGGGGCTATCGGTTCTACACTAGACACCAGCAAGTGTCCTCCAATTCAATCCTGGCACTGCCTGGAGATAGCATCAGATCCCGCAGAGTAAGAGCTCAGTCCCAGAAGACTGCTAGACACCCGTTCACATCTGGTCCTCCAGAACTTCTGACCAACTGGCTTCAAGTTGGGGTTCCCACAACCCCCTCTTTGGGCTTGATTAATTTGCTAGAGCAGCTCACAGAACTCAGGGAGACAGATGTACTGGTTTATTACAAAGGATATGGGTAAAGAGATGCATAGGGCAAGGTATGGGGGAAGGGGCACAGGGCCTCCATGCTCTCCCCAGGTGTGCCCCCTCCAGGAACCTCATGCTTTCTGCTATTCAGAATCTCTCTGAGCCCTGATTGAAGCACGGACAACTGTGTCCAATGTGACTGGACAAAAGGGTAGCATCCAATGCTAATACAGTAAGTCCCCTACATACGAACCTTTAAGTTATGAACTTTCAAAGATGGGAACATGCATTTGTATATCCAATCATGTAGGTTAGTTCACATGTCTAATGCACATTGTCACATGTGGTACTGTAAGATTAAAAATATTTTATTTTTCATGTTTGTTTTTTATGTTGTATTTGTGTGAAAAGCATTGTACACCTATTACAGTATAGTACTATAGAGCCAATTGTGTTAGTTGGGTCCCTAGTCTAACTTTGTGGGATTCAGGAACAAATTGGACTTATGAGCATGCTCTTGGAACAGAACTCATTCTTATGTAGGGGACTTGCTATAGCCTGGAGAGGGAAGCTCCTCAAGCCTGTCTGTTCTTCTTCTTGGCCTCTCTGTGCAGCATTCCTTCCTTCAGGGTATGGGCAAGACCCCTCTGGGATGAGCATTTTATAACCCACAATCAGAAGAGCAGGGAAGAATTAGACCTGTCTTGGACTGGTGAAAAGAAGGCAAGGGAAGGTTAGATTCTGTTTTCTGAGAGGTCTAAGGTGCCCCAACTTTATAACAAAAGACTGTGACAAGGACTATGGGAATTATGAGCCAGGAACTGCAGATAAAATGAAAGCTAGCATCACCATGCGACAGGCAAAGCCAGTCAAAGAAAATGACGGAAGCATGGTTGAGTGAATGTCATACTACGCATTGCTAATTTAATTCAATTTCGAAAAGTAATACTGGATAACATTACTTAAAATGTGTATACATTTTTTGGTACCCCCTGTATGTGATATCACAATAGGAAAACATTCTCACCTTTTCATTTAGAGTTACTTTAACATTTACAGAGTTTAGTGTATTGTGCAATAATTCTGTATATTTTAGAGAAACTTAAGTGATTTTACAGTATCGCACTATTTTACTATATAATTTACATCATAAGTTTACAGCCACTAAATATATGTTGAAAATGACACACTCCTAAATGGAGAATATTAAAAGTGTCATTCGTTTTCTCCTTCATCATCCACACATCTGCAATTTTTTGTAATCTCTAAGACAAACCAGAAAGAAGTAGAAAAACAGGGGATTTGAAATATATGTAAGTCATCTAAAACAAATGTCTATCGCTACATATCCATAAATAGGTTAAATTTGTGGAAGTTCTCATACCAGGTTTCTAGTAATAAAAGCGAGACAGCACAGAAACAGTTACTTGGAAAATTTGGCAAGAAAGTGAATTAACAAGATAATTGGTAAAAGTGAAGGATGTAGCCCATTCAACTCTATGTAGGATTCAAGCAAAGTCATGGCTATTGCCCGGATAATTTAGGAAATTCGGTCAAATTCGGAAATTCCAAATAGTTCTCTACATAAGACCTTGAACAAATCACTTCCTCCTCACTTCATGGCAGACTTGGCTTCTGAACCCCAGAAGCAAATGGGGTCTAGATTTAACAAGTGTGGGAATGAGTAACCCTAAAATAGTCCCAACATAAGAGACTTGCATCACATGGTAAGAAGCCCCATTCTGGGAAAGAAAGAGCATCGAAGCCACTCAAATCCTGGGGAAGTCTCAGACTTCACACATTAACAGTGCTTCACCTTGAGGAAATTTTACAACAGACAGTGCTCTTATCTCAAGGTGGCGCAAAGAGGTCAATGAGGCAAAATGGGAAGAGTGCCTAGCATTACTGGCTAGTTCTTTCTAGTCCCCTTATCATAAATGAAATTTGGGCTGACATCAAGGACCAATCCCTATTCAAAGTAGTGTGCTGTCCCCATTCCTGCTTTATGAATGTTTCTAAGCCAAGTAGCATCATAGAAATGATAAAAAGTAATCATGATATGCCTGTTATTATACATTAGATTAAGTGACTAAGTTATCATATCATGCATATACTTAAAATATTATATTTAATGTATTTTAATATATTTAAATGAGGAATTGACCCCTGTCTGTCTCTACATTTGTCTCTACATCCCATTTCAGGAGAATAAAAACAGATTTACAAAGAAAATGCATTCTTGATGGAAGTGACGTGGTTCAATTTCTTTTCTTTTTTTTTCAGTCAGGTTCTTACTCTGTCACTCAGGCTGAGTGCAGTGGCATGATCACTACAGCCTCAACCTCCTAGACTCAGGTGATCCTTCCGCCTCTGCCTCCTGCGTAGTTGAGACTACAGGCACACACCACCACGTCTGGCTAATTTTTAAAAAAAATTTTTGGTGGAGACGGGGCCTCTCACTATGTTGCCCAGGCTGGTCTCGAACTCCTGGGCTCAAGCAATCCTCTTCCCTCAGCCTCCCAACATGCTGGGATTACGAGCCTCTGAGCTCAGTCCATTTCTTAATGAATGTCATGACTTCAGAGCTGTCTGTTGTGCTTTCCCTCAGTTCAGATCCTCTTTGTTCTTGTGCTGCTTTGATCATTCACTCAGATAGTCATTTCTAGAATAGAATGTTGGTGTGGGAACACATGTTTTCCAGGTGTTTGCTGTCGACCCACCGCACCGTGTCCTTTGTCCCCACAGGAGGATGCATGCACATGAAGTGTCCGCAGCCCCAGTGCAGGCTCGAGTGGTGCTGGAACTGTGGCTGCGAGTGGAACCGCACCTGTATGGGGGACCACTGGTTCGACGTGTAGCTGGGACGTTCTGCTGCACCGGCCTGGGGGAAACAGACACCATGTCCTCCCTTTATTTGCGACTTCTTTACACACACACACATACATGCACATACACACATGCATGCACACGCACATAAACACATATATGCACACACACTAAACAGGCACCATGTCTTCCCTTCATTTGTGACTTCCTTACACACATACGTGTGTGCACGCACACACACACATACACACACACACTTCAATTCTTCCTAAAATCACAAAGCAACATGACCCAAGCAGCCCCTGGATCTCTCTTACTGTGTCTGTGAAAAACAGCAGAATCCACGGTGACACCAGCAAGAAGTGTTTTCAGGCTCAAGTCACACAAATCTGAAGACACAGATGAAAGTGCATTTGTGCATCTCTTGTGGGTCACTCTTGCAGGAATCCAAGTCTGGCCACTCAGTACCAGGAGAGATCTCTCAGGTTAAATCTCCTGCACTTTGCCTTCCATAAATACTTGAAGAAGCCATTGCAAGGTGAGGAATCATTTGGGGACCTGTTGTCTGTGGTTCCCTGTGATACTGATGGCCATGTGTTCCCGAAACTATGTTCATAACTTTAAGAGTAATGTTCTGATTTAAACTTTCAGAGAGCATTTTATTCCCAAAGAACCCCAAGCGTTAGTCAAAAATATTTATTTATCCCTAAGAATTCTATTTTTGTAAACTGCATTGATGAAATATCAACTGTGCATAAATCAGCTTGTCAACTAAGTAAGAAATGATAAAAGGGAATTTGAATATTGAATGTTTGATTTACAAGGAAGAAATCAAAACTTCATGTACGTTCATTCCCTTTAATTATTGGCAACTTTAGAAAGCAATTGTTTCTCTGAAAATATTCCAAAGTCTATAATTTGATTTTGAGTACATTCTCATTTTGCAGCTTGGAGATTCAGCTAACACTGGGCTTCATTATAAATGTAATGGATAAAAGGCTTAAAAGGAGACATGTTTAGGAATGATTTCATAGTGATATTCAATCTTAACAAAAGTGAACACCATTCAATCAGAATCTTTAAAGGGAGCGCTTTCAGGACTATCAAAATGAAAACATGTCTGACTCTCTCGGTAAGAAAGGTTTATGCACCTTCTGTATACCACCTCTGTCCCCTGATCAACAAGTCCCAGAGAGCTCTGCACACAGGGTTCTTAGGACAACAAACTCACAGGAACTCCCGTTAACTCCTACTAACATGAATTGAATCTGAGTGTTGATCAGACTTTCAGCTTTTTTTGAGGCATTCACAACACATCAGAAAGATTGACACTTGATGCTACAAACCGCATTCCCTTCTGCACAGTAGACAGATGAGAAAGAACAACCAATATGCTTTGTTCTTATTGAATTTCTGACTTCCCAGAAGATTGGAGCATAGCCGGGGAGCCAAGAGTCTCACTAGCGCATGGAGTCCCTTTTGGGTTTTGAGACTCTAGAAATTATGAAATTAGTAACAGGGCTTCCCTTTGTAGACATAGAACCAGAAGTCCTTGCTGGTGGGAAGAGAGGGCATGAGCTCAGAAATGTTCCAGTTTATATCCCAAGGATTCCTGTCCATCTTTCCCTAACTGCATCAGATAATTCATTTCTTCCCACCATCCAGAGACAGTCCTGTCCCCTCAAAGGCACTGTGTAGTGGCGAGACAGGGTCAGTAACAGCCTTATTTGGCTTCACCCCATCAGGAAACCCTCCTACTCCGACATGGCCTCACAGGTGCCACACCTGTGTCACGAAGCCCCAAGAGCATGTAGAAACCATGGAGAGAGCAATGTCTGTCATGTGCAAAAAAGTTCACCAGGCGCAAGCCCACACATCCCAAAAACTTGTACCCACATTGAGTCCAGACCCCAGGACCTGAATTGTGTCACTGACAATCCCACAAAGCTGCAGCTCCTTATGCAGGCTTGATGTGACAAATCAGGTGTCTCCTTTTGGTTCTGTGTCACACAGCGTTTTGTGTCCTCCATGACTTTTTTTCTAATGTTGTTTTCATTATCGCCTCTCCAGATCTGTGTGGTATGTGGGTCTTGTGATGCCTGATACTTAGGCACACTCAGGCCCCCTAAAGCTGGTTTACCACCCAGCACAGTCTCTCATTCTTTCTTGGTGGTGGTAACTTATTTTTCTTTCAGAATAGAGTGGTGATTCTCAAAATAAGTTAGAGAAAAAACAATATTATTTGAGCATGAAGGGTGTAACAAAAATATGAATATGTCAGAAGAATAGAAATAAAATCTTTGCAGAAGAATTTTTATTTTTCTTTGAAGTGTGTTAAGAAATGTCTGACAACTATGTCTGAGGTTGTGCTCAAATTGTCAATAAAAGCATCAAAAGGGATTCAGAGTCTGTCTTTGAAGATCTGTTTTCAAGGCACGTGAAAGGTGTGAGAGAGAAGCACGACTGGGCTTCTCCATGGATCTGGCTACTCCGTGGGGCCTCGCTAGTCCATGGGCCTCGCTACTCCATGGGCCTTGCTCAGAGCCTGGAAGATTCCCCGGTCATGAATGGCCACTGTTTACTCCAAGCTCCAGGTGAACCCGAGTTGTTTCTCTTTTTAAAGTAAGGGTAGTGACCGGGTGTACTGGTTCGTGTCTGTAATCCCAGCATTTGGGAGGCCAAGGCCAGAGGATTGCTTGAGCCCAGGAGTTTAAGAACAGCCTGAGAAACCAAGCGAGCCCTCATCTCTACAAATTAGCCAGGCATGATGGTGCATACCTGTAGTCTCAACTACACAGAAAACTGAGGAGGAAGGATTGCCTGAGCCAGAGAGGTCAAGGCTGCAATGAGCCATAATTGTGCCACTGCACTCCAGCCTGGGTGACAAAGTGAGGCCCCCAACTCCATCACTCAATCAATAAAATGAGGGTATTCTCTTAAGTGCTATCAAAATCTGAAAGGGCTCTAAAAAACAAACCCACACTCAAAAATCCAACAGTTACTTTCTTGTCTTACTAGCAAAGTTTTCTAACAAGTATTTAAACGAGGAGTTTGGGTTGGGAAAGACCATAAAGATTTTTTTCTCTCGTCACTTTAGCACATTTCAGTGACTTTGCATTGCTCTTGGCGTGGGTGTGTTGACACTGCATTTTTTTAAGAACTGTGTTAGTGGCTGGGATTGTTCGTGCCACACAAGCCCACGTCTGAGGGATCTGGACAGGGCATTTCTGCACAGCTCTTGTTCATTCACTAAGCCAGTGGAACACACTGAGGGCCCCTGGGTGCCAGACACCACAGGGAACACTGAAGACATGCAAGAGTTATGGGAATGGTGACCCAGGTATGGACAAGAGCGAGGGACAGCAGAGAAAGTGGGTGAGCTCTGGGCATGAGGGTGGGAACCCTAACCCTAGTACCCACCTATGTGCGAACCTTGGGGACATGAATGGCTTTCACCTCCTTGAGTTGTTATGAGGATGAATTAATTCACGTAAAGCACTTAGACCCTGGTACACAGAGCCTGGTACAGAGGAAGCAGTCCATAATTGTTGGCTATTATTAATACATGAATGAGTCAATGGAGACCATGAAACAAACTAACAGAAGCCACAAAGCAGATACAAGGAAGTGGCAAATACCAGGAATATCTACTTGACGATCCTTGAGGGTAGCGATTTCATGTTAGACGCAGGTGAAGGTGCATGTTGGATGATCTAGACAGTCTCAGTAGTTTCCCTACAAAGGTAGTCGCTAGCTGGGTGTGCCATGTATGCAGATGATGTCCAGGGTGTGAATGAAAGAGTTAATGCTGTGGGTGGAAATGAGGATGACAGAATCCTAGAAAAGCCTGTGACCCCTCTCTGGGTCGTGGATGTGCCCATCACCATCAGATTACTAGACCATTCCTGACAGCATGGAGAACACTGCTGTTCAGCTTTTTATTTAATTTTTAAACATTATTTCTGTATTTATTTTTGAGAGACAGGGTCTCATCTGTCACCCAGGCTGGAGTACACCATCGCAGCTCACTACAGCCTCAACCTCCTGGGTCCAAGTCATCCTCCTGCCTCAGCCTTTCGAGTAGCTGGGACTAGGGTCATCACCACCACACCTGGCTATTTCTTTTTCTCTAAAGATAGCAGTCTCCCTAATTTACCTAGGCTGGTCTTGAACCTTTGACCTCAACTGATCCTCCTGCCTTGGCCTCCCAAAGCGCTTGGTATTATAGGCATGAGTCACCATGCCCACCCAGTGTTCAGTATTTTGAAGAAAATTCTAGCTCAAAATGACATCGAGTCTATCTTCAACCCACCATGAATAAACTTCCCAACACAAAATATTTAAGAACAGCTGAGCAGGGTGTAGTGACTCACGCATGTAATCCCAACACTTTGGGAGTTGGAGATGAGAGGACTGCCTAAGCTCAGGAGTTCGAGACCAGCCTGAGCAACATAGCGAGACCTCATCTCTACAATAAATCAAAAAATCAGCCGGGCGTGGTGGTGTATGCCTGTCGCTCCAGCTACTTAGAAGGCTGAGGTGGAAGGATCGCCTGAGCCCAGTGGGTTGAGGCTGCAGTGGCTGTGCCACTGCACTCTAGCTTGGGTGACAGAGTGAGACTCTGACTGAAAAAAAAAAAAAGAACTGTTGCTGCAATTCGAATAACCATGCTAAAAAAAAAAAAGCAGGGAGTATTGTGTGGGAAGATCTTCTCGACCACACAGGGACCCAGCATGCTCCCTGATCTCATCCTCAGCTGCATAGGCTAAGAAAATCAATTTTGCCACTGTATCAAGAAGTGACCAGACCCTAAGGGACTGATTCACACTAACCCAACTTATAAGAGAACATGATATAAAAGCTACAATGTCAGTTTACAATTTGTATTTACAATGAGAAACTTTCCTCCTGATCATCACACATCCTCTTCTATCTTCCTGGAATCATTTTTTAAAAACCCTTTCTTTAGCCAACCTGTAGGTCTCAGTTTCATCAATTCCTCCAGCAAGTCTTTCCTAACACTCCTGGTCAACATGAATGCTCCTGGTGTGCCTCCACTTCCAAATCATAGCATTGAACGTGCAATACTGTAATTACTTGTTCCCTTATCTCTGTCCTCTGCTAGGGACAGATAAGTGAAAGTGAGCTATACACTCACCACTGGACACCTGGCACCATGCATGCCTGGCATAGACCGGGCTCCATAACAGTGGAGCTGCATTTTTTTAATTCAATCCACTGGAAAATCAAACTAGGGAAAAGTTTGTTTGTTTGCTGAGCCTGGACTCAGAGCTAAGTGACTTAGCTGCCTGATGTCACTTGACCTGACCAGATGCGCCAAGTCCCATCTGGCACCAACTGGAAACCCTTGCTCTCAGAGCAGGGTAACCTCATCTCAAACAGCCCTCGAGATACTAGGTCAAAGGAATGTATCTCACCCTGGCACCGCCTCCCCAAATCTCTCAACACCTCTGGTCACCTCAACTGCTCACTGGGGGTCACTGCACAGGTAGAATGAAATTCCGATGTGTTTCTGTTCTACCGTGTGCTTCTTGCATGATTCTTGGATTCTGAATTTCAGATTCCAGGGGTATCTTCAGTAGCATTTTTGAGAGACACTATTTAGCACATCTGGGAGTCACAAGATCACAGACGTAAGAATCAGTGTCTTTATCCTGCTCCTTCAAAGGACTGTTCAAGGACTTGGGTAGTCGGGTGGTCCTGCCTGAGCCGGCAGTGAAGAGCGCTCCACCTGTCCAGCCACTACAGCCCTCTAGAAAGATCACAGGTGCCTGACCCAATGATGCTTCATGTGGGAAAATCCCCTTCTTCCCTGCACCTCAGCTCCAAGTGAGAGTGGTATAAGTTCTCCCCCGGCAAACTCACAAATCTACTATGATTAACAATTGATGCAGACTCCTTGTTGGCACGGCAGGGCCTTGAGTCGGAATTTACTTTGCCTTCTCTGACATGAGGTTTGTCAACTTCAGCACCACAGACAATTGACCTGGATAGTTCTTTCCTGTGGCAACTGTAGTGTCCATTTCAGGATATTTAGCACCTCTATGGTCATCCCCAGTCTTGACAACCATAAATGTCTCCAGACATTGCCAAATACCCCTGGGAGGGTAAAATCATTACTCACGTGGGATTGATCCCCTACCACAGAGGTCTTCAACCATTTTGGCATCAGGAACAGTTTAGTGGAAGATAATTTTTCCACAGACGTCATATGGCGCACACAACCTAGATCCCATGCACAGTTCACAATAGGGTTTACCCTCCTATGAGAATCTAATGCCGCACTGATCTGACAGAATGTGACGCTCCCCTTGCCCCTGCTCACCTTCTGCTGTGTGGCCAAGTTCCTCATCAACCATGGACCAGTACCAGTCCGCAGCCCGGGGGTTGGGAACACCTAATGAAAGGACAGAGCCCAAAACGGAATTTCTTTTGTCTCCTTGAACTCATACACTATAATAATCCTTTCCCAATAATTCTTTCCTGGAACCCTGGGCCAGTCACAACACATTGACATTAACATCTCCTAAAGAATTTGTCTTTCAGCTACTGGACCTGCCCCTCTCATCTATGTGACTGGTCCACCCATTGCTCCAGTTGTCAGGGAGGTGAGAGACAGACCCCATCACCATGGTGACAGTTTCTGTGCTTACCTACCCACTTTGTAATGACATAAAACAGACCACCACCCAATCACCTGCTACCAAAGGAAAGCTTTAAAAAGCATGCAGCCTCAAGCAGCCGTGGCCATTGCTTTCTTTAAGCTCTGTCCCTGTCTCCATCTTGGAGAGGCGATTTACCCTCTCTCTAATCTACCTTTTTTTTTGTTGGAGTCTCACTCTGTCGCCCAGGCTGGAGTGCAGTGGCACACTCACGGCCACCCCAGCATCAACCTGCTGAGCTCCAGTGATACTTCAGTGATACCTCAGCCTTCCAAGTAACCAGAACTACAGGCACACACTACCATGCCCAGCTAATTTATTGATTGATTTATTGTAGAGATGAGATCTCACCAAGTTGCCCAGGCTGGTCTCGAACCCCTGAGCTCAGGCAACCCTCTCACTTCCGCCTCCCAAAGTGCTGGGATTATAGGCTGAGCCACTGAGCCCGGCCAATCTACCTTTTAAATGAACTATTTTCCTAATCTAATTTCTGTGCAATTTTTTGCTTCTTACCCGCAGCAACGGTTCAGCCCACCACCCCACTGACCTAACATTTTTACCGACCTGACACCTGCCTTACCATATTTCTACAACATTGCATGTTAAGATAATATTATTTCAAATCTTCCTTTCAAAATCCCCAGAGTCTAAACCAGGGTAGATTTTGACCTAAATTTCTTGGCTGCAGACTGTTTTCTGTCTGGCTGAAGTCATCTGGTAACAGCAGTGTAATTCCTGTGGGAAGATGTGATGGGGTGTGACCATTTTTGGAGAAAGCCCCAGGTTATTCTGGTAGTGAATTGTAAACTGTTCCTTAGCCACAGGAGAATTGGCCTCAGGGCAGAGGTAAAACATACAATTAAGGCAATTCAGTAAAATCTTGGATTCCGCAGCTGTGCTTTGCCTGCAGATAAATAAGGACTGTACTGGAGTATCCCAGGGTCCTGTCCATACCTGCCAAAAGTACTCTGATCCACTTCAAATAAAAGTTCAGTCCACCAGAAGCAAAAGAACCAAGCCTGAGCGTCTGCTTTCCCCAAGAAAGTTTTCTGTTTCCCAGATCAGCTGAGAAGTTTCTAATTGTTAAGATTTTCTGCAAATTAGAAAAAATCATGTGAATTACTTATGTAATTGGCCGGATTCAGAGGCACAAGCGTGTAATCCCAGCACTTTGGGAGACTGAGGCAAAAGGATTGCTTAAGCTCAGGGGTTCAAGACTAGCCTGGGCAACTTGGTGAGACCTCGTCCCTACAATAAATCAAAAAATAGGCCAGGCATGGTAGTGCACACCTGTAGTTCCAGCTAACTGGAAGGTTGAGGGGAAGGATCACCTGAGCCCAGCAGATTGAGGCTGCGGTGGCTGTAAGTGTGCCACTGCACTCCAACCTGGGTGATAGAGTGAGACTCCAACTCAAAAAAAAAAAAGAAAAAAGAAAAAAAGAATGCATTATCAGATGTTTCAGCATTTCTATATATCAAATCACTTTCCCAGGTACAAAATGATGCCTCAAGGGCAAAATTCATCCACATGACCTTTTATTCTGCATTATTCTCACAACACCTAGTGGATTGTAGTGTCTATTATTTAAAAATCTGCTCATTTTCCATACTTGGCTGATACTGGCAGAATTTCATTTCCTATTGTCAGTACGCCTCCTTAACTAGCTGTCTTTCATTCCTTTTTGGATGTTGAAATAAAACCTTAATCTGCTGAAGTAAGCAGTGGATTTTCTTTTTTATCTTGTATTTATTTTTATTTATTTATTCATTTTATTATTCATTTTTTTCAATTTTAGATTCACAGGGTACACATGTGAACAGTGGGTTTTCTTTGGACATAAGCCAGAACTTGTCCACTAGATTCTTTTGGTTAGCAATCAGGAAATGATTTGTACAATGGAGTTTCACCATTTGTGCTTTTACTATCTGATTTTTAAAGATTTTTTATTATATACAAATATTTGTACATATTGACGCGATATATATGTGGTATTTTGCTATATGCATGGACTGTATAATGATCAAGGATGCTTGGGGTGTCCATCACCTTGAGTATTTATCACTTCTCTGTGTTGGCATCATTTCAAGTCTTCTCTTCTAGCTATCCTGAAATATGCAATGTGTTGCTCCTAATTACAGTCACTCTGCTACTGGACATTAGAACTTATTCCTTCTCTCTAATGGTATATTTGTACCCATTAACCAAACTCTCTTTATTCCCTGCCAATTCCCCCCACATGCCCTTCCCAGCCTTTGCCATCCATCATTCTACTCTCTACCTCCATAAAATAAACTGTTTTGCCTCCCACAGATGAGTGAGAACATGCCATATTTGTCTTTCTATGCCTGGCTTATTTCACTTACCATAATGACCTCCATTTCCAATCATGTTGCTGCAAATGACATAATTTCATTCTTTTTTAAATAACTGAGTGATAGTCCATTGTGAATATATACCACCTTTTCTTTATCCATTCATCTATTCATGGTAGCTGCTTAGGTTGATTTCATATCTTGGCTACTATGAAAAGTGCTGTAGGTTGTCTCTTTGCTCTATTGATTGTTTTCTTTGCTGTGCAGAAACTTTTTACTCTAATATACACCCTTTTGACTGTAATGTGTCATGGAGAAGGTCTTTTTAAATTGTATCTGTGTGGGGATCTCTGAGCTTCTTGTATCAGGATGTCTAACTCTCTTGCTAGACTTGAGAAGTTTTTAGCTATTATTTTGTTAAATAGGGTTTCTATCCCTCTCATTTTCTCTTTGCCTTCTGAGACATGAACAAATTGAATATTTTGCTTTATGATATTCCATATGTCACATAGACTTTATTCATTTTTTTTTATTCTTTTGTCTTTTTTTTTTTTGGTCTGACTGGGTCATTTCAAAAGACCTTTCTTTAAGTTCTGAGATTTTTTCCTCTGCTTGATTTAGTCTATTGTTGAAGCTTTCAAATGTATTTTGTATTTCATTCAATGACATCTTCAGATGCAGAATTGATTCTTTTTTTATGATATCTATCTCTTTGATAATTTTCTCATTCATATCCTAAACCATTTGTGTGTGTGTATGTGTGATTTTGTGTGTGTGTGTGTGTGTGTGTGCGCGCACGTGCACGCACACGCGTGTATCTAAGTAAACTTATTTGGGATCATTATTGTGAATTCTTTTCTTTTGAAAAATGATTTCATAAATTACTTTTTTATTGGAATTTGTTGCTGAAGAATTATTGTATCCCTTTGTAGGTGTCGTATTTCCTTGCCTGCTCGTGTTTCTTGCATCCTTAGGTTGATATCTGTGCATCTGGTATAACAGTCACTTTTTTTAATTTTTGGCTTTGATCCTGGGTGCATGCAGTGGTGAAGTCTCTGTGGGATTTCTTCATCTATAAATAGTATCAGTGGTGTTTGTGGTTTCCTCAGTGCCTTAAGGTGTCATTGTCAGTGAAGGCTGTGGTAAAATTTTCCTGGAAATAGGGAATCAAGTGGGTCCATCTTTAGGCCCCAGTCAGTGGTGGCAGTGGCAAGCCAAACATAGCTGTCCTTGGGCCTCAGGGTGGTATACACACTGGCATTAGTGATAGTGGATCCAGACAAGCCAGTTCTTGGAACTCCAGACACCAAGCTTGGATGCTGGTAGCAGCAGCAGTGAGCCAGGTGGTTGAGTGAGTTCTTGGGCCCCAGGGCACCAGGGTGATGACAGTAGCAGTGTCAGGACAACCCTCTGACTCCCAAGCAGTCTTCACTGGTGTTGGTGGTGGCTGCAATGGGTTGGGTGCTCTTACTGATATATTTCTTAGCCAAATGTCATGGATAATTAAAATACCTTGTGAGAGCTAACCTTGCAAATGGTTCTCAGTGTTAATTTCATCATCAGGCAGAATGTCTCCAATAAATTCAAATGAAAATGGGAGCATTTCTGGATAGCAGAGTAGGACTAAAGGATACAAATGAGATATGCAAAGGACAAGAGACGGGAAAGACTGTAGAGCTTCCATGCCTTCCCGGGGTCTTCACCATCCAGAAATTTCTGGCAATCTGGCCCATTTGTGCTTATAATGACACAAAATCAACTATATACACTTGGCTAAGAAACATGAGGACAAAAATAACAACAGGCCAGGTAATTCCATCTATGTTACATTTAGAACATGCGCTTATGTACCAGAGGGAGCTTGAGATGGGAGCTGAGCATCTGTCCTTCTTCCATAGCTATTATGTCCTGCTCCCATGAGTATGGTTCTATTGTGTCATTTTTATATATTTTTTTATTTTTAGTTGGAATCTCACTCTGTCACCCGGGTTGGAGTGCACAGGCATACTCATGGCTCCATAGCCTCTACCTGCTGGGCTCAGGCAATCCTTCCATCTAGGTCTTCCAGGTAACTGTAACAACAGGTGCATGCCACCATGCCTGACTAATTTTTGGATGTATTATAGAGATGAGGTCTCACCAAGCTGCCCAGGCTGGTCTTGAACCCCTGAGTTCAGGCAATCATATCGCCTCTACCTCCCAAAATGCTGGGATGAGAGGCATGAGCCACCACATCCAGCTGTTGTGTCACTTTTAAACAGTGCAACCCTCAAAACACAAAAGAGCTCCTTTAGTGGGGGCTCAGCCTGAGAAATAGTGATTTGTTTCCACCCAGAAAGAAAAATTGATCGTAAAGAATTCATTGAACAATATTATGTCAGTTTCCCATCAGGCCACCCCTTTCTAAAATGTTTTCAAGGGTAATACTAGCAATGCATTACTTTTTGCAACACTCTCTGCTCTGGGAACTTGACAAGGTATAACCAACAATGCCTGCATTGTTCTTCTGTTTCTGGGCAGACAAATCACCAGTTTCCTCATTAAAAGAGGCACATTAAGCTTCTCCCAAGTTCCTCCCATTCCTACATCTCTGATGCGCTCATCTACTCTTTTCCTTTGACTTCTTCTCCTTCTTGAACCATAATGTTCTCCAAATAAACTTTTTTTTTTTAAATAGAGACAAGTTCTCACTATGTTGCCCATGCTGGTCTCGAACTCTTGGCCTCAAGCGATCCTCCCACCTTAGCCTCCCACCTTCGCCTCCTAAAGTGCTAGGGTTACAGGCTATTTTTAATATTATAAATTATTTCTTGACTGGGCTTGGTGGTTCAGCCTGTAATCCCAGCACTTTGGGAGGCCAAGGCAAGTGGATTGCCTGAGCCCACGAATTTGAGACCAGCCCGGGTAATTTGGCGAGACCTCATCTCTACAATAAATCCAAAATTAGCCAGGCATGGTAGTGCATACCTGTAGTTCCGGCTACTTGGAAGACTGAGGCGGAAGGATTGCCAGAGCCCAGCAGATCGAGGTTGTAGTAGCCATGAGTGTGCCACTGCACTCCAGCCTGGGTGACAGAGTGAGACTCCAACTCAAAAACAAACAGAAAAACAATTTCTTATATTTTCTGTAATATAACAGGCAAATGCATAGATAAAATGCGTGTCCTCCTCCTTTTTTCTCTTCTCTTGTTAATCCAACACCTCGTTCCTTTTTCACTTTTCTTCATTATTTTCTTAATTCAGTTTCATTTCAACTCACGGTCTGCCAGGTGCTTTGCAAGTGCTAAGGATACAAAGGAGAGAAAATTGCAACTGGTAGCCCAAGGACCACAGATTCAAGGACCGTTGGCAAGACACAAAATCCAAACTACAGAAACCAAGGTCAAAGGTAAAACACTCTAGATTTTCCACTTTAAAAAAGATGATTTGCTCACAAATCATAAAACGAGTACTAGCATAAAACTTGTCCCTATAAAAATCTTTTTAAGAACATTCACAAACATTAGGTATATATAATTTTGATTTGACATAAAATTAGTGCAGCGATATAGATGCTGTTTTCAGATATAAAATACAAATTTTTTAAGTCAGAAGGTAACATGGGAAATTTGCAAGATGAAAAGAAACATGAAAATAAAATACACTGATATGAAATGCAGGAAATATTTTTCTGAGAGAAAAATTATCTTCCTAGTAATATGTTCATGTTTGTCTCCGATTAGGTGTTTAATAAATGTGTCTTGATTGAATGCATGGGAAAGTAAAATAGGTTTTTTTCCTGAATATGAAAATAAATGCTTATGTATCTTAAGTCTTGTACTTTTATTCTTAAGGCTCATTCTAACTTGGGCAGGTCAGAAATTACTGAGTTCTCAAACTAAATGCAATTAATTGGACAAGGAAACATCTTTGCTTCAATTTGAGGAAAGAAGCATTAAGATGTTTTCTTTTATATTTTGTTTTTATGTTTTTTTAACATAGAAATTTTAACATACCTTAAACATGTTTACTTCATATCTGAGGTAAACACACCTCTTGTTTATAACAACACCAACAATATCTGGTTAGTGTTAGTAATACTACCTGCAATCATTTATTAAGTACTTAAATGCCAGGCACTGTGCTAAGAATTTCACACATGTGATCTCATTTTTCTTTTCTCTCTCAGTACTCTGAGAGAGTTGACTTCCTCTGACATAGAAAGAAACAGATCCTTTAAAAAATTAACTAGGCTTAGCTGGGCATAGTGGCATGCATCTGTAGTTCCAACTACTTGGAAGGCTGAAGCGGAAGGATCACCTGAGCCCAGCAGGTGGAGGTTGCGGTAGCCGTGAGTATGCCACTGCACTTCAGCCTGGGCAACAGAGTGAGACTCCTACTCAGAAAAAAAAAAAAATAACTAACTTAAGATCACCCAGCTTGGAAGTGTCCTAACCCTGCTTCCTTGGGTCTGGGTTCTTAGCCACTTCTCTGCACAGTGCTTTGTTTAGGGACAGGGATTGTCAAAAAGGAGATTTTTTTTCATCTGCATCCTTAGCCTCAAAATAAGTGCATCACTACCAGTTGGAGAGCAAGGGTTATTTACTCACCCAGTTAATCAAGTTCAGTCAATTGGCTGTAATTCTAATTGTAAAAAATATGCCATAATCAGACATTCTGGCTTCCCATGGGTGCACTAAAGCAAACATGTAGCATCATTGGAAGACGCTGGTGACTAAATGAAATGTGGTCAAAGATAATGTTTCACACGGGCTGATTTTGCCCACAATTTCACTCCTTTAATTCTTATCAAATCCCAATATTCTCCCTTAACAGTGGGAATAATAGAATACTTTTTTCATCCAAGTCATTGACAGTTTTGGGGGTGCCATTTTACAATCAAATATTGTGATTGTTCTAACTAATGTCTTATCATCTTTTAAGAAATCTAAGCTGAGTGTGGTGGCTCACCTCTCTAATCCTAGCACTTTGGGAGGTGAAGGCAAAAGGATTGCCTGAGCCCAGGGTTCAAGACAAGCTTGGACAACTTGGTGAGATTTCATCTCTACAAAAAATTAAAAAATTAGCCAGGAGTGGTGGTGCATTCCTATAGTTCCAGCTACTTGGAAGGCTGAGGTGGAAGAACTGTCTGAGTCCAGCAGATGAAGGCTGTGGTGGCCATGAGCATGCCATTGCACTCCAACCTGGGTGACAAAGTGAGACTCTGACGCAAAAAAACCCCCCAAAAAACAAAAATCATGGGGTTTAAAAAATAAAGGATAGAGTAACCAGTTTACAAAATAACAAAAACAAGTCCTAAGATTCCACTAATTTAATAGTAATCCTGCTACCTAAACAATAGCTATTCTTGTTATCAGTGTCTTTTAACTTATTTTGTAGGAAACGATTCACCTGTATAATAAGATAGAACTACTTGAATTTTTAAGAAACATTCCTATACCATCCCCTATTTTGAGTGATATTTGAAGAGCCATGTGCAGGAGGAAACACTGTGAATTTAAACTTAGGGAAGATGTCCACAAGATTCCTGGGGATAAAAGAAACACACAGTAATGTAACGGAGAGTTTTCAAAACAAATAGAATTTGATAACAATAGCACATCTGCCCAGAGTTGCCAGAATACTTTCCCCTAATGTAATGAGCAGTGAAAATGTTATAGCAAATGTACCCTGGAACGTGTTTTCTAGGAAAAGAAAGCATCCTCCCTGACTAGACAATGGGCAACTGTCAGGCTCCGAGGGACCAGTTTGTTCCTCGACCCGGGGGACTGCTCCATCAGCTGTGCACAGCAACAACTCTTCTCCAGATGTGGAACAATGAGGCTTTCATTGGGACATGTCACACAGGGCATGCTAGATAGAACTCAGACAACGGAGGAGGGGAGGGATAATGTCAAGAGTTGGGGAAGGGTTCAAACCTTCATCCTCTAACCCCAAAAGCCAAATTCCATTTTTCAAACAAATTGGTTAAGAGACAAAGAGGCCAGTGTGAATAAAAAAAGACAAGAAAATTCTTCACAACTTCAGAGTTTTTAAAGGACAGCACTATTCATTTCAAGTCTACAGTGCAATTAGAACTGAGTTAATGCTGCTTAATAGAACACTTCGGCATGATTGCTTTGATGATCCCACAGAACTTATTTAACAATAACTCACTGCTGATGCATTTATGCTGGAACGTGGGCTGCACAGTCTTGAAAAGTTGCCTAGAAAATGTTGTAAGGAAAATAATAAACGGTGAGAGTCTGGGTGCAATGGCTCACACCTGCAATCCCAGCACTTTGAGAGGCGGTGGCAGGAGGATTGCTTGCGCTCATCCTGGACAACATAGCGAGATCCCATCTTTACAAGAAAAAAATCAAAAAATTAGCAGCTTGTGGTGGCACGTGTCTGTAGTCCAAGCTACTCAGGAGGCTGAGGTGGAAGGATTATCTGAGCCCAGGAGGTCAAAGCTGTAATGAGTCTTAATCCTGCCACTGTACTCCAGCCTGGGCCAAAGAGTGCGACTCCAACTAAAAAGTCAATCAATCAATTAATAAGCTGTCAGAATGGAAAAAAGAGACTGACATTCAGCTATTTCTTCTAAGTTTTAATACCAAGTGGCCATGATTCTGAGATATATTTCTTCTACGTTTATCTTTGTCAATGCCCTAGTCCCAGGGACACACAGCCATAGATGCAGAGAAGAGAAGAAAGGCAGGACCAGCACACGTGCCGTGTGCACAGCCTTGCACTTTGCACACATGGTCTTATTTCAAGAGGACTCTCTACAGGATGCTTTGTTGGAGCTCATTGGTGTCAAATCTGAGAGGAATGTTGTCCTTTCATGTAGGAGGGGAGAATCTGCCTTCCTCCGACCGTGTGCCCCATGGCAGTGGTCGTGTTGTCAGGATCTAGGAAGCCCTCTTTGTACCCAGACACCACTGACCCAGTGACCGTGACCACAGCAGAATCCAGACCCTCCTTTATTGTGGAGTATGGATTCTTGCAATATGATGGCACCACTGTCCCTGCTTTATTTTATAATAACTGGTTTGCATTCTTAGTATTTCCATGTTATGTTGTAACCCAGAGCTTTTCAGATCAATGATGCATAATGAATAGGAATTCTGAAATGTCTGATATGCCGTACTTTTGAACAGGTTTGCCAAGCTCCTAGCTGTTTCCCTTAGCAATGGGAACTTAAAATATCACTGAACTAATGACGAAAAACCACAGTTGCAAAATTCATGTCTTCCCACATGAAGTCACGCGCTTTTTCAGGTCTGAAGGCACATCAAAAAAGGATTTGTGCATTTATTCATCTATCTTTTCATTCATTTCACTAATTTATTTGGGGACTTCCATGTGTGTCATCTTGTGCTGGATCCTGAGTGGAGCTGGTTAATCAGGAAGAGGTAAAAGAGTGATTCAAAGCTGAAAATTAGGGGACGGTGAGCCGGGCTCAGTGGCTCAGCCTGTAATCCCGCGCCTTGGGAGGCTGAGGTGAGTGGATTGCCTGAGTCCGCGGGTTCGAGACCTGCCTGGGCAAGCGAGACCTCATCTCTACAATAAATTACAAAATTAGCCGGGTGTGGTAGCATGCGCCTGTAGTTCTAGCTACTTGGAAGGCTGAGGCGGAAGGATCACCGGACCCAGCAGGTCGAGGCTGCGGTGGCCGGAAGCGGCCACTGCACTCCAGTCTGGGCGACTGAGTGAGACTCCAACTCAAAAAAAAAAAAAAAGAAAATTAGGGGACGGTGGCTCACACCTGTCATCTCAGCACTTTAGGGGGCCGAGGTGCCTGAGCCCAGGGGTTCAAGATCAGCCTGGGCAACTTGAAGAGACCTTATCTCTACAATAAAATAAAATGTTCACTGGGTGTGGTGGTGCATGTCTGTAGTCCTAGTTACTAGGGGGGCTGAGGTAGAAGGATCACCTGAACCCAGCAGGCCAAGGCTGTGTTGGCTGTGATCGTGCCACTGCATTCTAGTCTGGGTGGCAGAGTGACACACTGACTCAAAAAAAAAGTTAAAAATTACATAATTTCTGAAAACTGCTAGAGAGGACATTGTATTAGATCCTAATATTAAAGCAATGTTAAATTTCTGAAGATTATAATTGTACTGTAACTGTGGAAGAGAATGCCATGGTTCTTGAGGGAGATGTGTTTAGGGTGAAGTGTTATGATGTTTACAACTATGAAATAGTTTGGCAAACAGTATATATGTGTATGTATGTGATGTGTATCTATACAGACACGCACGTATATAATGTGCATATATTGTATGTATACAGCCATAGATCTCTCAATAGAAGGGACACATTCTGAGAAATGTGCATTGCTAGGTACGTTTGTCATTGTGCCAACATCACAGGGTGTCTTACTCAAACCTAGGTGGTTTACCCTACTGCACACCTGGGCTATATGGTCTAGCCTATGGCACCCAGGCTATACGTCCACACAGCATGAGGCTGTACTGAATACTGCAGGCAGCTGTAGCACAGTGGTAAGGATTTGTATGTCTATGCAGAATTGGTAGAGCAAAAATATGGAATAAAAAATAAACATTACACCTCTCTAGGGCACTTACAGGAACTTGCAGGACTGGAAGTTGGTCTAGGCGAATGAGTGAGTGAGTGATGAATGACTGTGAAGGTGAGGACATTACTGTCCACTACTGTAGACTTTGTAAACTCAGGACACTTAGGCTGCACTAAATTTATTTTATTTTATTTATTTATTTTGAGTTGGAGTCTCACTCCATCGCCTAGGCTGGAGGGCAGTGGCACACTCACGGTCACCCCAGCATCAACCTGCTGGGCTCTGGTGATCCTTCTGCCTCAGCCTTCCAAGTAGACAGAACTACAGGCTCGTGCTACCACACCTGGCTAATTTTTGATTTTTTTGTTGAGATGAGGTCTCCCCAAGTTGCCCGGGCTAGTCTTGAACCCAATTGACTAAGGCAATTGACTCGCCTCGGCCTCCCAAAGTGCTGGGATTACAGGCTGAGCCACCGAACCCAGCCACTAAATTTATTTTAAAATGCTTTTTCTTTCTTCAATAATAAAGTAACCTTCGCTTACTATAACTTTCTGACTTTATTATTGTTATTATTATTATTATTTATTTTTTGTGTTGGAGACTCACTCTGTTGCCCAGGCTGGAGGGCAGTGGCATGCTCACAGCCACTGCAGTCTCAATCTGCTGGGCTCAGATAATCCTTTCCCCTCAGCCTTTCAAGTAGCAGGAACTACAGGCATGTACCACCACGCCCAGCTAAGATTTGTTTGTTTGTTTGTTTATTGTCGAGATGAGGTCTCACTAAGTTGCCCAGGCTGGGCTCAGGCAATCCTAACAAACCTCGTGAGCTCAGACAATCCTCTCACCTCAGCCTCCCAAAGTGCTGGGATTATAGGTGTGAGCCATCGTGCTCAGCCTGACTTTATTATTTTTAAACTATTTTACTCTTTTGCAATAACACTTGGCTTGAAACAAACATGTTGTACACCTATACAAAAATAGTTTCTTTGTGCACTTATTCTATAAGCTTTTTTGTTAATTTTTTTAATGTTTTAAACTTTTTTGTTCAAAATTAAGACACAAACACACACATTAGTCCAGGCCTACATAGGGTCAGAATCATCAGTATCGCTGACTTCCACCTCTACATCTTGTCCTACTGGAAGATTTTCAGGGGCAATGACATGCACAAAACGGTCATAGCCTATGATAACAATGCTTTCTTCTGGAATACCTCCTGGATGACCTGCTTAAAGCTGTTTTACAGTTAACTTTTAAAAAAATATAAGTAGAAGGAATGCACTGTAAAATAGACTGGGTGTGGTGGCTCATTCCTAGAATCCCAGCATTTTGGGAGGCCAAGGTGGGAGGATTGCTTGAGCCTAGGAGTTTGAGATCACCCTGGGCAATACAGTGAGACTTTGGCTCTACAAAACATCAAAAAAATTAGTCATGCCAAGTGAGTGGCACACACCTGTAGTCCCAGCCATTTGGAAGGCTGAGAGAGAAGAATCACCTGAGCAAAGGAGTTTGAGGCTGTGATGAGCTGTGATTGTGCCACTGCACTCCAGCCTGGGTGACAGAGTGAGACCCTGACCCAAATAAATACATAGATAGACAGATATATAAAATAATGATAGAAAGTATACTACAGTAAATACATGAACTAGTCATATAGCCATTATGATCACGATCAAGTATTATGCACTGTACACAATTGTATGTGCTAGACTTTTATACAACTGGCAGGGTAGTAGGTTTGTTTACATCAGCAAATGTGTTGCACTACAATTATGTTAGGACAGCTTGGTGTCACTATGCCACAGGAATGTTCAGCTTCATTATAATCTTATGAGACAACCCTCATATACAATGTGTATCTATGCAGTTACTTAAAGAGAGAGCAAATGTTCTAAAATAGCAAAAATTGATGAATCTAGGTGCAGAGTATAGGCATGTTCATTATATTTATCATGCACCTTTTCTGTAGTTTTGAAAATTTTGACAACACAAAGTTTGAGGAAAACATTTCATCTCTGACCTTGAGGAGCTTACAACCTATAGACCAAGTATTTTTCCTAATAAAAAGAAAACAAGGATGACTAGATCATAGGATCAGAAAGCCTTAGTGAGCAGGGTCTCGGCTGGCATGTACCAGCTGCCCCTACAAACTCCAGCTCTAAGAAGGCAGCCCCGTGGCAGGTGGGGTGGGGTCCCCGGAACCCCTGCTCTTTCCTCAAGGTTCCAGCAGGTCCCTGAGACCTGGACTGGGCCTTGGACAGGTGTGGGACAGACTCTGGCCCACAGTGGAAGCCCTTGGGTATCCAATGCTGCTGGAGTCCAAGGAAACCAGAGGGCGCCCCTGCTATGGAGTTGGCTCCTCTTGTGGGGCCATGCTGTGGACTTCTCGCTGCAGGGGCCCCAGAAGGCCATGGACGACCCAACTGCATTGAATGGGAATTTAGTCAATGGGAAAAAAAAAGAACGTTTATAAACATAAATCAGACAGAGAATGGAACAAAGCCCCCTGCTTTGTCTTGTCTCAGAATGAAGAACTTTACAGAAGGTCATGGAAGATGGCATGGGGTGGCCCCGCCCAACTGGGCCTGCCTGCAGTGGGGCTGCTGGGGCTTTTTTCCGGCCTGAAGGTAGGACTGCCTTAGAGAGTGGAGCCCTGTGTCTCTTGGTTGACACAAGGGGTGGAGAGGGAAGAGCAGCAGGGGATGACTGAGGTGGGAGTCGGGCCTAGCAGACCCCATGAACAATGCCCATTTCCAGCCTCTCATTACCCCATGGTGAGGCAGGTGCAAAATGGCCTAGAACGCGGAGGCCCCCCAGCAACACCTGTGCCCTCCAGGGTGGGGAATGAGAGCAGAGCTTAGCGGCACAACTCACCCACCCCTCCACTCCCAGGGGCAGACAGGGACCCCTACTGTGGAGCTGGTCCCATGTCTGGGGCTTTGCTGTGGCCTTCAAACTGCAGGGGCCCCAGGTGGCCAGCAGGCAGCCCAACAGCATTTGGATGGGAATTTAGTAAACGGGAAAATAGAAAGGACTGGGAGAGGGCTCAGTGAGATCAGAGCAGTCAGGAAATGACACTGGGTAGCAGAGAAGAGCCTAGGCGGGCCCTGGAATGTTCCCCACCTGGGCAGGTGCTGGGCATCTCCCAGGTCTGAGACATGTCGCCCATGAACTACACATCCAGGCCTTAGATGCAGGTCTGTTACCCCACCAAGTTAAGGTCTTTCTGTATTGCCATGATGTGCAGAACCCTGTGAAGCTCTCACCATCAGACCCGGAAACAAAGGCTCCCTCTCCATCCAGTTGTGCTTAGTGATGTTAACACCCAGTGGACCTTTCTAATGTCCAGATCCTTGGATCCTGGACCTCCCATTGCCTTTGCTCTATGGGCCACCACAGCTAGCAATCCTGGACAATGTCCCCATCCCTAACCCACACTCATGACCTCCACCCCGGCTCCCCCAGCCCTGTTCCCACCTTGGCTTCTAATCCCTTATGTTTGAGTGGGTTCGCTTCCTGCAAATGTACACTCTCAACCCCCAAATGGGGCCTCTTTACAACCTGAGCTATCTCCTTATTCTTTTGGAGTCCTAGTTGTGTAAGATGGTCCTCAAGGTTCCTTTTGATTTTAAGAGTTATTTGACTTTGCCTCTTGTTAACGCCTGAATCCTGTAGTGCATAGAGTCCGTTCACTTTCTTCCTCCCCCTGGCTCCTGTTGCTAGGAAATTATTTTTTTCTCATCGGCGAGGCTAGCCCCCTGTCACCTGAGCTTCTGAATCTTTCCTGCATCCTCTGGGACCTTGTTCTGTTTATTCCCCCTTTTTCTGGGGACTTCGGTCTCTCTCTTTTGGTGCTTCTAGTTCTCAAGCCTCATCCAGTCTGGCAGGATAGGTCTTCAGGCTCTCAATTATTCTCTTAATGTAAATTTAAAAAAATAAGAAAAGTGACCTAGGTGCCCCGGCTGTGTCCAGGGCTTAGAGGGGCAGACAGATGCTGGGAGATGGCTTTCCTTCTGCAGCCAGGTCTGGGGTGGGAGGTGGGAGGGCCAGGACCAGAGCTCTCCTGGCGTTAAGGTGGACAGGCTGGCAGTAACTGGTCTGTGTTCAGGAAGGATGGAGAAGCAGCACCCAGGGGTCCTGGACAGGTTGGAGAAGTAGCTGAGGCCTGATTGTTGAATAAGTTTTATGGGGACCAGATGCTGAGTTCTGAATCCTCTGTACCTACAAAGAACGTTTTATTCTCAGACACAGACACAGAGTGTATCTCTCGCTCAGTCAGTTTGTTTTGTTTTGTTTTTGAGACAAGGTTTCACCTTCTTCCAGGCTGTAGTGCAGTGGTGCGACCACAGTTTACCGCAGCCTCAAGCTCCTAGGCTCAAGCAATCCTCCTGTCTCAGCCTCCTGAGTAGCTAGGACTGCAGGTGTGCACCACTACCAAGCTAATGTTTTAATTTTCTGTAGAGGATGGGTCTCACTGTGTTGCCTGGGCTGGTCTCAGACTCATGGCCTCAAGCAATCCTTTTGCCTCAGCCTCCTCAGTGGCTGGGACTATAGGTGTGGGCCAGCATACCTGGCTTTCTATTGGTTTTTAATCCCTCCCTAGCACCCAGATGACCAGTGTCTCTTCTGTGATCTTTTCTTAGCCCATTGTCATTGATGGGGAACAGCACAGGACTAGAAAGAGGCCTGAACCACTGGTGATAACTGCATCCTGGCTTCTGGAGCTGCCATTTCTGGATGGCTTTCCCAGCTCTCCTGGCTCTCTGCTCTGCTGCCCAGAGGCAGCCAACTGGTCTTAATGTTCCTCCACCCACAGGTCCCAGAAACAGCCTCAAGGGCTCAGGCTCTGGTGTCAATCACTGTCTGTGATGGAAGGATGTGGGACTAAATCCTTCAGGAATGAGTGAATGAATGACTCCAGCAGTCATTCTTCATTCCAGTTACCATCTTAAAAGGAAGACTGGAACTATATTTTCAGGATCTTGACTGCAAGAATGTTATAAAATTCTGGAGCCATTACAACTGCCTGTTTCCTCAGAGCAATTCATGGTAACCTTAAAAGCATAAAGGCCCGTTATAGGCTGAATTGTGCTCCCTAGAATTTATAGGTTGAAATTGTAGCCCCCCCAGTTATTGAATTTGAAGATGGGGCCTTTATACAGATATTAAGCTAAAATGAGGCTTTTTGGTGGGCCCTCATCCAATATAGCTGGTGTCTTCCTAAGAAGAGGAGAAAGGACCCATACAGTTATGGAGGGAAGACCACATGAAGACACAAGGAGAAGATGGCCAAACACAAACCAAGGAGAGACCAATCCTGATGGGCCTTGGCCCTCGAGACTCTGAAGCTCTGAACTGTGAGACATAGATGTCTGTGACTTGAGCCAGCTACTCGCTGGCCAGTCCTGTGAGTAGAACAGTAAGTGTGAGAGGGAGGGGAGGGCACTAGGAGGAAAGGGGATGGGAGGCAGCCAGCCTGAGGATGGGCTGGGGGTTCCTGGGAGAAAGACCCCTGGGAGGCCCCTGCCAGGAGATGTCACAGCAGGCTGGGAGTCCCAACTGAGAGACGAGGGGAGTTGGGGTACCTTTAAAAGCAGACAGCACCATGAAGAACAAAACTGTGTCCTTTGTAGCAGCACATATGCAACTGGAGACCACCACTCAAAGGGAACTTTCACAGAGACAAAAAACTGAATACCACATGTTCTCATGCATAAGTGGGCCCTGAGCATTGGACATGCAGGTACAAAGGTGGGAACAACTGTCACTGGGCAGTGCTAATAGGGGAAGGAGGGAGGGTGGATGGGGGCACACAACCATACATCATTGGGTACATGTCCACTACCAGGGGGAGAGAGAGCTTGCTAGAAGCCCAAACCTTACCCGCAAGCAATTTAGTTATGCAGCAAATCCTCACATGTGCAACTCTAAAATAAAAATAAAGAATAAATGGCACCAGCATAAAATTAAATACATTGCATTAAAAACAAAAGGAGACGGGGCATAGTGTCTCAGGCCTATAATTCCAGAACTTTAGGAGGCCAAGGCAGGAAGATGGCTTGAGCCCAGGAGTTTGAGACCAACCTACAGGCAACAGAGTCAGACCTCATCTCTACAAGAAATCAAAAAATTAGCTGGGTGTGGTGGCATGTGCCTATAGTCTCAGCTACTTGGGAGGCTGAGGTAAGAAGATTGCCTGAGCCCGGGAGGTTGAGGCTGCAGTGAGCCGTGATCCTGCCACCGCACTCCATCCTGAATGACAGAGTGAGACTTGAACTCAAAAAAAAGAAGAGGGGAAGAGGAAAGGTAAGGGGGTTGGAGAGAAAAGGGGGGTGGGAGGGGGAAGGTAGAGGGGAGGAGAGATGAAGCGGAGGAGGAGAAGGAAAAGAAGAGGAAGAAAGGAAGAGGAGGAAGAGGAAGAGGAAGATGAAGAAGATGAAATCAAGGAAGAGGAAGGAAGCACGTGTACTCCACACCCCATGGAACTACAGGCCACCAGGAAAGCCAAGATCAGAGGCCACAAAAAACAGATGTCAAAGTGCACAAAACATGAAGGGACTGAGCCCACTTTGCTAAGGGACACTAGCCTGGCAGTGCCGACGGCGGTGAGGGCACGCGCCCCACCGCCTGCGCACCAGACGCCAGGCCCAGGGTGTGGCCTTCGGAGCCTGAGCCCACAGGTTCAAGACCCACCCAGCCAACTTGGTGAGACCGCGTCTCTACAATAAATCAAAAAAATTAGCCGGGCATGGTAGCATGCGCCTGTAGTTCTGACTACTTGGAAGGCTGAGGTAGAAGGATCACAGGAACCCAGCAGGTCGAGGCTGCAGTGACCTTGAGCGTGTCACTGCACTCCAGTCTGGGTGATAGAGTGAGACTCCAACTCAAAAAATAAAAAAAAAGAATTGAAATCATGGGTTCTAGACCAGCTCCCTCCCCACCCAGCTCTCATCACCCCTACATGTGGGCATCTGGGAGACAAAGACCTGGGGCCACCTGATCACTAGGGTCCCTTTTGTACTAAAATGTGATGGTTTTTATTCATAATGATGATTCATATTGAGTCAACAAGAAAGGTTACATTGTGTTCTGAATATGCTAGCTAAGAAGGCAGGCAGTGCTGCACACTATTGTCTAAATGTTCTGGGGTTTTTAGAATCTGAAAGCCGTTCTGTGGCTTGAAGATGTGAGACTCAGATGCAGGGAAAATGGATTTCAGTGGTGCATCCCACCTCATGTGACGCTGCATGGGTAAGGGCTCTTCCTGTCTCACTGCAGTGCTTCCTGGGAGCTTGCTCAATGAGACTGCAAACTGCGCACTGTCAAGGTCAGAGAGCTCCCAGGCTGCAGGAACGAGCTATCATAGTGTGCATAATTGTGCTTAAAGTTGACATGCCATATCTAGCTCCAGTTTTCTTTCAGAAATAGGATCAGCCAAGAAAACAAAGATGACATATTCGCTACGTAGTCCACATCTTCCTTCCTCAGAACTCAGTGGTTTCCACATACTCATCTGTCTTAAAATTATTTTCAAATTGCAATTATTTCAAAACTAAAAGGAAAGGAGTTCATGACTGTATCTTTGTTCCTTTTCTCTTAGCTAAAGACATATTTACTTCTTTTTACCTTCGATATGTAACCCTTCAGGCCAGGCATGGTGGCTCATGCCTATAATCCCAGCACTTTGAGAGTCGGAGGCGGGAGGATTGCTTGAGCCCCAGGAGTTCAAGACCAGCCTGAGCAACATAGCGAGACCTTGTCTTTACAAAAAAATAAATAAATAGCTGGGTATGGTGGCGCCTGCCTGTAGTCCCAGCTACTCATGATGCTGAGGCAGAAGGATCCACTTGAGTCCAGAAGTTGAGGCTGCAGTGAAAGTAATCATGCCACTGAACTCCAGTGTGGGTGACAGAGATCCTGACTCAAAAAAAAAAAAAAAAGAACCATCCAGCATCCAGTAGATAAGAACGACACCATGGTGCCAGCAGATATCTATGTTCCATCTACAACCATAGGGCCCAGGCGAGACATACTCCAGAAAAGGAAGAGGGCTTATCTCACCTGAGGGAATGTCCTCCTCTTCAGAGTCCCATCCATTCAACCCTCACTTGCCAGGACTTTTCTGGACTCTGACTTGTCCCCTTTTCTTACATTTGGTCAGTTCAGTCATGCCTTTTCCTCCTAAGATAAGCATTCTTACCTAAAGGACAAGAGTCACTCTTTCCGGACAAATGGTTTGGCATGCTAACTCACGTGTTTAGCCCATGACTTCTGGTAGTAAGGGAGCACTCCCAGACCTCCTGACGGTGGGGTGACAGATGCCCAGATCTCCCTGGCTCCTCCCCGTTCTAAAGAGAACCAGGCACCCTCCCTCAAGTTTCTCTCAAGGGAACACAAATACTTACATTAACAGAGATGCATTCAACAAACACTTGTCAGGGGCCTGTAGTTTGAGGTAGACTCGGAAACTTGTGGGTGTTGCAAGCATCTGTAAAAATGATCTATCCGAAAGCCTTCATTCTGTGGCAGGAAAATGGAATCTCAGAGAGCAAAAACTTGCCGACACAGAGGTTATGAAGTGTGTGGGTGACAGAATGGGACTGGAATCCAGTCACCTGAGTCCCAGACTGAGGGTCGGAGCTTGTTGGTGTTGACTTCTCTTTTTGCTGGCCGTAGCCTTGGGTGGGAAGCCATGCAGCTTCATCCTCTGTGCACACTGTCTCCAGACCCAAAGGAACGTCTTCCACACGTCCAATGCCCTTGGCCGGTGGCTCGCCTGTTGTCGCGTCCGTGGCCTTTGCACAAGGACACAGCTTGATCTTCTGCAGCAAAAACACAGAGACACCATAGGCCATCTTCACCCTTGGACAGGCCTCCAGCCCTGAAAGCTAAGACTCCACACAACAAGAGACCAAGAGAGGCATTGCTCAGCTTTTGATTTTTAAATAATTGATTAATTAATTTTTTGAGTCGAAATCTCACTCTGTCCCCCAGGCTGGAGGGCAGTGGCATGCTGGATTCAGACGATCGTTCTGCTTCAGTTCTCCAAGTAGCTGGAACCACAGACATGCACCACTATGCCCAGCTTATTTTTTGATTTACTGTAGAGACGAGATCTTGCCAAGTGGCCCAGGCTGGTCTTGCACCCTTGGACTCAGGCAATCCTCTTACCTACACCTCCCAAAGTGCTAGTATGACAGTTGGTGTTTTATTTTGTTGAAACATAACATAAAATTTACCAGTTTAACTATGCTTAAGAGTATGACAGTAGTGGCACTAAATACATCCACAATGTTGCACAATCATCACTACTATTGCTTTCCAGAATTTTTTCATTGTCTCAGACAGAAACTCCATTTGTGTCCGTTTGTTATGGGCTGTGAAAGGACAAAAGACCCAAATGGAGCCAATATAGCCAACGAGCAGCCATTTTATCATTGCTCAGCTTTGTCAGGTTTTGGTGTGGGGTTTTTGCTTGTTTGTTTGTTGTTTTGGCAGTTCACTTTAATGCACCCTCTAATCATTAACCTAGGACAGAACTGGTTTCCCAGAGATAGTGATTGTCTTATGCCCCCTCCCACAAGCCTGCTTTGTACTGTTTACTTTTCCAAGTTTGTCTTTCAGTCTTAAAGAACCAGGATGGCCTAATCTACTGTAATCAGCCCTTCGTGACCCATGTGACATAGACAGACCCCATCATCACCATGGCAACAGTACCTGTGCTTACCTGTCCCCTTCGTGATGATGTTAAAATGACCACCACCCAATCAACTTAATGTCCCGTCTCCATCAAAGGAAAGATTAAAAAAATATTCAACCTAAAGCAGCCATCACCATTGCTTTTGTTAAGCTCTGATCTGGCCAGTGTTGCTCTTTGAGCTGTGGCTGGGCCATGCTTTGGTTTCTGTATGCTTTGGCCCCTCTTCACTACCTTGGGAAAGTGAATCCTTTCTCTCTCTCTCTCTCTAATCTTTCTAAATAAACTATATTTTCCAATCTAATTTCTATGCAAGTCTTTGTTTCTTACCTGAGACACCAGCTCAGCACACCAGCCCACAGACCTAACAATTCTCACAGACCTAACAGGTTGAATTGTGTTCATCTCAAAATTCATATGTTGACATTTTCACCCCAGTACCTCAGAATGTGACCTTATTTGCAGACAGAGTCTTTAAAGAGGTAATTAAGTTAAAGTGGGGTGATATGGGTGGGCCTTAATCCAACATGACTGGTGTCTTATACTAAGAGAAGATTTGGACACAGGCAGGTATAGAGGAAAGACCATGTGAAGACATAGGGGAAAGACAGTCATCCATGAGCCAAGGAAAGAGATCTCAGGAGATACCAACCCTGCCAACACTTCCGTGATCTCAGACTTCTAGTCTCCAGACTTGTGAGGAAATAAATGTCTGTTGTTGAAGCACCCAGTTCTTGTTACTTTGTTATGGTAGCCCTAGCAGATTTCAACACCATCAAATGCTAACTCCTCATTCCTCACCCTGGCCCCTGGCGACCTCTATCACACTCTCTCTGTGAAGCTGCTTATTCCAGGCTCCTCACATATGTGGAATCATAGAACATTTGTCCTTCTGTGTCTAGATGACTTCACAACATGATGCTTTCACGCATCATCTAAGTTGTAGTGTGCACCCGTGCTTACTTGCTTTGTGTATCCAAATAACATTCCATTATATGGATATGCCACACTTCATTTAGTCATTCAGCTCTTAATGGACATTTGGGTTGTTTCCACTTTTTGACTATTGTGAATCATGCTGGCTTTGCTTTTGATTTTCAAAATAAACCAAGACAATAGCTTATGAGAAAGACATAGAATTCCCAGAGCTCAGAATGTATGCCATAAAGAGTTTAGAAAATGCATGCTGTGTTCTCACTTATGAGTGGGAGCTAAACTCAGGAACTACAGAGGCATCAAGAGCGGTATAAGGCACGCTGGCGACTCAGAAGGGGAGGGCGGGAAGGGGGAAGGGATAAAAAATCACTTATGAGGTACAATGGGCACAGGTTGGGGGGGGCACACGTTAAGCCTAGATGACTTCACCACTATGCAATGCATCCATGTAACCCAAAATCATTTGTACTCCATAAAGCTATTGAAATAAAACAAAAAGAAAGAAAATGTGCAATGACGTGGGAGCCAGTTTTCTCTCTGGACAGAGTAGAGAGTGTGGTAGACTTACTGCCTGAAGCATGAACCACCTGTGGTAGACTTACTGCCTGAAGCAGAACCTCCAGACAGGTGGATCCCCAAGTATAGAGACACAAGTGGATGTTCTGCTCTATGGGAAACTCTCAACATTCCCCAAGCCACCTGTACATGGGTGCTTGGAGTAGGGATGCCTGTGGGGGACCAGGCAGCAGGGCTTGGGGTGGGCTTGTAGAGTTTCCTTGCTGTCCCAGCCAGATGCCTTTCTCAGTGATGGAGAGCAAGCCCCTTGCTCTGATCAGAGTTACAGAATCATACAGGCCAGAACATGAGCAGAACATGTGTGATACCATCTAGCATTTTCTCACAGTGGCTCAGCAGAGGCTTGTGGGGAAATCTTTCCCAAAGGAGTGAAGGAGCCTGGACATCAAAGGGGTAGGTTATCTAATACAGTTCACATTTTAAAGAAGGATGATCAGAAGTGAAAGTCCTTTACAAAGGCTATTTCAGTCTTGTTTTTTGTTTAAAAGATGTGGGATACAATTCAGGGTTAGGTATACAAATGGTCATTGTGTAGATAAAGTTTGGGCCTCATTTTGGTCCCCACTTCACATGGTTTGAGATCAGGCACCCTTACTGATGAAATGTGCCCCATCTCTCCCCTAACAGTTTCCCACTACTGCTAATTCCTTTCTTATAGTATTATGATAAATGTTCACGTTCTGCTTATGAATGAGAATGTGTGGTACTCATTTCTTTGTTTCTGATCACTGAGTATTATAAACTCTAATTCCGTCCAAGTTGCTGCAAAGTTCATAATTTTGTCATTCTTTATGGCTGCGTAATAGTTCATAGTTTATATGTACCACATTTTTTAATCCAGTGCTCTTTCAATGGACAGCATGGTTGGTTCCATATTTTGCTATTATGAATGTACTGCAATAAACATGTGTGTGCAGGTATCTTTCTCAGGGAGTGGTTTGTGCTGCTCTGGATATATTCTCAGAAGGGGGATTGAGGGGTCATATGGAAGGCCAATTAGTAGATCTTTTAGGAATCACCAACTTTTTTCCACATAGGAATCAAAGACCCAAGTGTTCAAAGACCTAAATGTAAAACCTCAAACTATAAGAACATTAGAAAATGCAGGTTATTTCATTCTTCTAGCCCTAATTCAAGCTCCTCTCTGCCTATTATCAAAGGGAAGAGCAAGCTTGCATAATTTAAACACATTTAAAAATAGGTTCTCTTTTGACTTAGAGACATTAAAAAGCAAAAAAGAATTTGTTTCTCTCTGACTGGAAATATCAGAGGGTGAGAATGACAATGGGATCCTGTGGTATTCTGGGATATTGATGTGAAGTCTGGACTGCACTGACATTTATCCATCGATCTCACGGTTTTCTCATCTTTAAAGCAGGAGTTGAGGTCAGGTGCTGCTCATGGCCCCTGCATGACTGGGTGTAGGGAGCTTTGCTATAAATATGCTCGAATTCAGTCATCCTCCTAGTGCATCCCCTGGGAACTTAGAAAGGTACATTCTCAGCATCTCCCACCCCCAGACCTCCTGAATCAGAAACTCTGAGATTCAATAAGCCCTCCAGAGGATTTTGGCATAGCATAAAGTCTGAGAACCACTGCTTTGATGGGAGTGAAAAGACTGAGATGGCAGAATGTGTAGAAGAGAGCTTCACCATTTTACTGCTGGGAAGGCAATAAAAAGTGAACAGCACTTACTCAAAAATCACTAGATGTTGGAAGAAATAGATCCGACACATTAGTTTCAGTACCAGAACAAGTACGTGTTCACAAACAATTTTTTTTTTTTTTTGAGTTTGCATCTCACTCTGTTGCCCAGGCTAGAGTGTAATGGCATGATTACAGCGCACCACAGCCTCAACCTCCTGGCTCAGGCAATTTTTCCACCTCACCCTCCTGAATAGCTGAGATTACAGGTGTACACCATCAGGCCCAGCTAATTTTAAAATTTTTTTTATAAAGATGAAATCTCATGATGTTGTCCAGGCTGGTCTCAAACTTCTGGGCTCAAGCAATCCTCCTACCTTGACCTCCCAAAGCACTGGAATTGCAGGTCTTGTTTCTGTGTATTTGTTTTGTGTTTTAACTCAATGGAATAAGTCCAAATTGGGGAATCAGGAATGGTGCCTGCACCTCATTGCTTTGAGCAGAAAATGTTAGCTTTTTCTTGAATTAAAGAATGTAATGGTGACAGTCACATTTTAAAAAATATAAAGGATTCAAGTGGCACCACCAGTGCTTAATTTTTCCAGAACATTATATTAGGGTTTCACGCTTAGGAAAGTGGCTACACGGGCACTTCCAGCTTCACTGGTTCTTTAGTACTGGGGTTCCCAACTGGGCTTCACTTCCGGCTGTCGCCCCCTATGGGTGGTGGTGAGACTCAGCACACCACATAATGCCCCCAGTTCTTTCTTTTGCCAGGTTCCCATTATTTATTTATTTTTTAGAAATGGGGGTCTCACTATGCTGCCCGGGCTGGTCTCAAACTCCTGGGCTCAAACAACTCTTCTACCACACCTCTCCTCGCTTCCCTATTTTTATCAGCACATGTGACCATGGATCTCCTTCAATTCTGCACCTACGAGACACCAGCCTTTAGGGGGAGGGGGCGGCAAGTGCCTCGCCTTCACCAAATCAGATGTATTAGCTTCTGTCCTAGTCTTACTGGAGACCCGCTCCTCCTCCCCTGTGACACCCCTATCCTGGGCTCCAGAACGCCCCACTCCCAGACAGTTTCCTCCGCTGCCTCCGTCCCTCCCTCAGCCTCCTCCAGCTCTCCCTTCCCTCCTCCTAGCCTCTGCGCTGCAGGGCCTGGGTTTTAGTCCTCTTCTCTGCCTACACTCTCTCCCAGTGCAGCATTGCCAGATTTCACAAGGAAAAATACAGACCACCTAGGCGAATCTGAATTTCAGAGAAGCAATGAATAGTTTTATAGTATAAGTATGTCCCCAATGTTGCATGGCCCCAAATATGTACTTAGTGGGAAGTAAATATTGCATCAGATACACTTATGCTAAAAATTATTCATGATGTATCTGGATTCAAATTTAACTGGGCTCGTTGGGTTTTGCCTGCCAACCCTCAGGTGATCTCATCCTGTTTCTTGGTTATTAATGCCATCCATGTTGACTCCTGCAAAAATCTTGTCTGTAGTTTAGATTTCTCTCCCTCTTTCTCCCTCCCTCTCCTCTCTGTCTCCCTCTCTCCCACACCCCCTTTCCTCTCTCTCTCTCCCTCTGTCTTCCATCCTCTCTCTCTCACCATCTTCCTATCTCCCTCTCTCTCCCCTCCCTCTCTCTCCCCTCCCTCTCTCTCCCCTCCCTCTCTCTCCCCTCCCTCTCTCCCTCTCCCCCCTCTTTTTCTCTCCCCCCTCTCT
>CAUYQG010256848.1:0-11974 GCA_963574415.1 Tarsius wallacei
TTTTTCATGTGTCTGTTGGCTGCCCATATATCTTCTTTTGAGAAGTGTCTATTCATGTCTTTTGTACATATGCACAATGGAATATCATGCAACCATAAAGAAGGACAAACATGGACTTTGCGGCAACCTGGATGGATTTAAAGTCTATCACATTCAGTGATCTATCACAGAAACAAAGAACAGAGTACAATATGTTCTCACTCATAAGCAGACCATGAACAATTATCATAATACTATAAGAAAGGGATTGGCAGTAGAGGGAAATTGCCAGGGGAGGGAGGGGCAAACCTCATCAACAAGGGTACCTGTGTAATGAACATTTGTGTACCTAACCCTGAATTGTACCCCACATCTTTAAAATAAAAATAAATAAGTAAATAAATAAATTGTGCTATTTATTCTTATAACTATCAATGATAAATATAGTTATTTATGAATTAGTTAGTATAGAATTGAGTTGAATTGTTGAATACCAAGTTGGTGTCAGAGAATTGGAGAATTGGTGTGGAAAAATGAGAAGTATTTGGTGTCTGAAGAAAACTACACATTAAAGTATCAGAAATGGTGTCAGAAAAAAGACATTGTAGATGAGTATTGATTTTTTTTTCTTTTAAGTTCTAAAACTTGAAGAAGATAATCAGAGCATGTAAGAGATAGTTAAAGAAAATGTTTGGGGAAAAAAATACTCCCAAGAAACAGGCAAAAATTGGATAGCAACAGCAATTTTAAAATGATAGTCCCTATGAGCTAGGAAATGAAAACTGAGATAATAAGAAAATATTGAAATAAAAATTTATATCTTGAAGATAAAGAAAATATTTACAAAAACATTTTGATAAGAACATTTCTATTATAGCGAATGTAGAAGAGTTAAGAAGAAAATGGATATTGCAGAAAATTGATTAGTTTTATGGAAGATAAATTTGAGATAATTTCTCATAATACAGAGGTAAAAAACAACTAAATGAAAACAATAAGTATAACGTATATGGAGACAAGGCAATGAAGAGCCAACTTACGTATATACAGGGAGAACAAGAAACGAGACAGAATGAATAGAATTAGAAGAGAAACACTATTAAAAGATATATTAGGAAAATGAATGTAAAAACTCTCTGCAGTTATTTTCCCTCAAATGAGACAATACACAGAACCCTAAAAAGAAAACCAATGATAAAAAGTAGGACTGTGATGAAAAGGCATTGAAGGTTCTTAGAGCCGTGTCGATTCTTTGTTTTTTAATCACCCTGATTAAAAAAGCCCCCTGGGTACCAACCAAACACCAATACTTGGAAATACCTTGCTAAAACAGTTGAATTTTAAGACTTTAGGAATCTCTTAGGCAGAGAAAAAACATAAAATGTGATTAAAAGTCAGGTTTATGAAAAATATTGACAAAACTCAAGCTGGTCATTGTGATCCACACAAATTAGTTGTCAAAAACAGTAAGGGCTAGAGTTTGGGGAAAAAGTGATATGACTCCTGAATTCTGTACCAAGCATGTAGTGTTTATGTGTGAAAACCACATCATGTCATTATCAGGTATAGAAGGAACCTAGGAGGATGTTAATAGTATTTCATTTTGGAAAAACAAAGTATTTAAAGATATAGTAAATTGAGACACTAAACAAAGAATAAGATCAGAAACTCATGAATTGGGAAATCTTAATGTGAAAGAGTAAAACTTTTCAACATAAAACTTTTCAACAAATCAATAAGTAACTACTGCCATAACCGTAGTGATAGGAAGAATTAACATGTTATAAATCTTCAAAGAAGAAAGATATAATAATGGAATCATAATAAATCAGAACAAAAATTCCAAGGAAAAATTACATAGAGGGATCTGTGGGAAGTGGAAAGTCCATTGGTAATGTCAATAGTATTAATTTTATTTTTTGTAATGGATCATCTTAGAAGCAGAGATGGGCTTTACAATTTTACATTTAAATTTTTACATTTTATGATGTTAACAAACATCTCTCTCATGGTTTTCATACAAATGAGAAAGACATTTTATTGTATTTTATGAATCAGGGTCTGTCTCCCAGGCTAAAGTGCAGTGGTGTGGATCACAGCTCACAGTAGCCTCGAACTCCTGGGTTTAGGTGATCCTTGTGCCTCAGCACCCTGAATAGCTGGGACTATAGGCATGTACCACACCCCATCTGGCTAATTTTCTGATTTCTTTTGAGGAGATAAGGTCTTGCTATGCTTCCTAGGCTAGTGTTGAACTCCTGGATACAAGTGATCCTCTCGCCTTGGTCTACAAAAGTGCTGGAAGTATAGGCATGAGCCACCATGCCTGACCTCATATTTTAAAATGAATAAAATGTATTGATTTTTTTCTTATTTTGTAGCGATGAGGCTATTGCCCAGGTTGACCTTGAGCTCCGGGCCTTAAGTAATCCTCCTGACTCAGTCTCCCAACATGCTGGGATTACAGATATGAGCCACTACGCTTGGCTAGAATAAAATTTATTTAAAGGTTAAAAATTCAACTACATGTTGCTTATAAGAGACATGCCTAGAACAAAATAATGAAAGTTTGAAGTTAAAGGTGACCATGATATGTGAGAAAAAGTGTGATCATTTGAATATGATCTAACATGGAATGTTAACTATTATGAGCCTTTGTATATCAAATTACATAGCACTGAAATATGTAAACAAGTTAATAACAATTAAAGGAAAAATTTGAGAAAATAAAACAATAGAAGGTGATTTCAATATATCTATTCTTCTGTCTTTTCAATGAGAAGAGCCTACAAAATAATTCCAATAAGTAAATAAAGAAAACACAAATAAGCAAAAATTAAAATTTAAAAGAGAAAAGCATAGCCTATAATCTCTGAAAACAGTGCAATACATTTTGTAATTAAAAGTAAGACTATGCTCTTTAGTTTCTTAAAACCTTCAGATAAATAAAATTTAGTATATATAACATTTTAAAATAATAATAATATTATTAATTATGAATAATAATATTTTCATGACATAGTCAAAATTATACTTAGATGAAAACTTGTAGTTTTCAATGCCTTTTTATTAAAAAGTAAACGTATTAAAAAAGATAAGATTTCAACAAATAATGTACAAGAATAACTCAGTGGATAAAAACAGATTTGAAAAATCAACTCAATAACTGACTATGCGGAATCAACAATACATATCAAAAGCTACAGCAGATTAAGTAATTAAAAAAACTTGTGCAGCTCATATCAATATATTTCAAATTCTGTACGAAGTGGATGTTTTACTAGGGTGTAAATTATTTTAAAAATTCGACGAAAAGTAGAAACATTGAATAGACAAATAACTATGGAAAAAAACTCTAAAATGCTGATTCTAGATTCAGAAGAATTCCTTTAAAACGTGAATGAACAATTATTTTCTAAAATACATAGACTATGTCATAGAATAAGAATGAAACAAATTTTGTGAATTTTAAAAATTGAAGTAGGATAGCTCTGATAACAAATCTTGCCAAAAATTGAACAAAAGAGAGATTAGCATCACTTTTGAGTATAAACACAAAATTTATGAAGTATTGCTAGGATAAATTCAGCAGTATTTTAAAAATTTAATCCACCCTGCTCAGTTAAATTTATTTCAGGATTGTAAAAGTGTCTTCAGATCTATTAGTATCATTCACTATGACTATAGAAAAGGGAGAAACAGTATCTCATGAAAGTTAACAAATCATTACGTGAAATTCAACAACTATTCTTGATTATAATAACTCATAGCAAAATGAATATAGAATATCTCAAACCCAAAACAGCATCATACTATATGGTGAAGTAGTGCAAATATTTCTTTAAGTGCAGGAGAAGTCAAATACACCTTGTTATTTAATTTATTTTTAAGTTACGTTAACTTAATTTAATTTGTTTGAAAATTTATCTTCCAGGAAGTCAGTCAATGCAATTAGATAAGAAATCAAAATATGGCATGTAAATACTTAGAAAGGAAAGATAAAATTATTATTTGTAGATGATGTGATTATGAACATAAAATAAAAAGGAGTCAACTGAGCAGCTATCAGGAATAGTAAGACATTTCAGCTGATAAGAAAATAAATATAAAGAGTGATAATTCACTTTGTAATAAAGATACCCGCACATGCATGTGTATTGCAGCATTATTCACCATAGCAAAACATGGACCCAACTGTGCTGTCCATCAAAAGTGGACTGGATGAAGAAAATGTGGTACATATTGGCACGATGGAAGATTATGCAGCCATAAAGAAAAGCAAAATTATGAGCTTTGCAGCAACGTGGAATTGGATTCTATAATACTCAGCGAATGATCACAGAAACAAAGCTCTGAGTATCACATGTACTCACTCATAGGTTGACCTTGAACATTTATCATAATACCATAAGAAAAGGATTGACAGTAGTGGGACATTACACAGGGGTGGGGTGGGGTGGGGGCACATAACATCAATAAGCGTACCCACACTTTACCTGTATTATGACCACATATATACCTAACCCTCATTTGTACTCCACATTTTAAAAATAAAATAATTTTTTAAAAAAGGAACAAAGACAAAAAAATGATAATTTTCTTCTATAATTATAATAATTCTTTTTTTATTAAAAAATTTTTTTAGAGGCTAGATCTCACTTTGTTGTCCAGGCTGGAGTGCAGTGAATGATCATAGCTCACTGCAGCCTACTAGCTGTAGTATAGGCACAAGCCACCATGCCCAGCCGTATAATTCCAATAATTCTTTTTCTTTTTTTCTTTCTTTTTTTTTTTTTAGAAAGCAGGATTTATTGAGAGGACAGAAAAGCTCCCACAGTGGGAGGGGATCCTAAGGGATTGCCCCAATTGCAAGAATTATTAAAAAATGGTATAAAAACCTTATATCCAGGAATACACCTGGAAAGTAAAGCGCTAGATTGATGTGAAATATGAAAGCTCTACTGAGTGATATGACTAAAAGGTCTGCATGAATTAAAAAATTGCAGCGTTCTCTGCATGGGAAGATTCAGCAATGACAAACACATTGACTTTTTCCAAGTAAAAAAAAATTAATAAAATTTTAGTAACATTTTAAATCAGAATTTGGAATCATCCACTTGTAAGATTAAATACTCCAGAATGCAAAGGAAATTTTGAAAATAGTAATGAAGAAAGATATGCTTTAGCACATACTAAAATATACTATAAAGATGAAAACAATATGACAGTAATACAAGAATATTCACATTACTGGAACATAGTTTGAGAAAACATAGGTGAATATACAAGGTTAAGTGGGTGGGAAAAGCCTATCTTAGCATTACACTGAAGGCAGAAGGTATAATGGAGAGTCTAATACATTTTACCATATTATAATAAACAAAAATTAAGCCACATCCACCCTTGGTTTCTATATCACAATAACGAACTAACAAAGCGAAATAAATTTTAAAAATAGAAGGCAAATAACCGACTTGGAGAATGTTCTCGCAACTAAATGACAAAGGTTAATATCCTTCACTGTAAAAGAGTTTTGTCTAGATCAGTGAGAAAAAAAAGAAAGATGAACATCCTAAAAGATACATAAGATAAGGAAACGAAGAATTCACTAGAGAAAAATACTTGTGAAAAAATTTCAAACTTCGGAAATCAATGAATTCTGCAAATTAAAACAGCAAGATAGACTTTATCACAAAATTAAAAGAATGTATATTTGGGAAAATGGATATTCTCTTCTAAATAGATGTGAAGGGTATTATTGGGTACAAAGTTTTAAAGGGGCCCCGGGATTTGTGTGTGTTTGTGTGTACTAACTACAGAAAATACTCTAAAAATATATTTTCCCTTTCACTCAGAAAGTTCCATCTATAAGATTTTCTTTTCCCAAGGAAAGGAAAAATTTAAATATTCTCGTTTCTATTTAAATACTAATGACATTTATCTTTATGTCTATTCTTTTTTTAACATTTCAGGTAAATTGTTTAAAAATCATTGCATCGATACAACTCTGAATGACATTTTCTCTTTCATCATTGTTTTATGATCATACATTCTCATCCATGCAGCTTAAAAGCCAAATTCTGTAATTTCCAAATATATTCAATGATGTTGTTTAAATGATGAAACAAACTTCAAGACAATATTAAAAATACAGGAGGATATGACCTGGGTCTTAAGTTGAAAAACAACAACAACAACAACAAAAAACGAAGAAACTATTCACTGCAACTTAATTTGCAACGAATAAGTGCTTACATTAGAACGCTAAATCCTGAGATAATCTCATCAGTTACCGGTTGATGTCAAGTGGGCATGTTCCAGGGAAGAGCCTTGGCAGAAGAATTGAAGACAGAAAACAAAAGTGGTGCCCAGGAGTTGCAAGATTTTGTGTGACACCTGCGATCTGGCTTCTCAGGAGTGCATTGTAGAGATCTATGTTGTGGCCTGCTGAAAGCAACAATGCTGTCATATGCAGGAGTGTTACGTCCCTTACAGTGTAATATTAATTTATCATGAGTAAACAGCCATTATCAGGATTCATAGAAGAAATAATGGTATTGTTAGCTTTTCAAAAAAACTAAGAGATGAATCATCACTTACTAGCGGTTTTGAAATGCTAATGAATTACCATGGGATCATTTCCAGTTAGTCGAGTTTATTTCCCCCAAATAAATAGGTACAGAACCTAAATCAATATTGCATATATGTAGATCTTTTCAGCCTCTATGAAAGGAAAATGAAAGACTCTTCATCGAAGAGACTTTCTTGAGGACTACACAGGCAAGGTTCTTGTTGGCTGTTGCAGGGTAAGGTGATCATCAATCCCATGGGAGCATGAGTTACTAATACTTTTTCAAGGATCACATTCTGTATGGAGAAACAGTTGAAAGAATGGTCAACTAGGGACAGGCGGGAAATAAAATGTACAAATAAAATAGTCGGAATCTATTATGATATTTAAAAACCAAAACACTATTTTCCTTTCAACTGTGAACTAAATGCTGTTTTCCATCCTGTCTGGTCATTTTAGTCAAGGCTGACATGAGGAGATTTTCTTTCATGGGGCCTGAGACTCTGTGTTTTTGAAACCTTCCTCAGGCCTACACCACCTCTAAAGTCTTGCCAGTTGGCTCCAGTTCTGCCCTCTATGCCCAAAATATGCACACATATATTGTAATAAAAAAGTAATCCCAAGCAGAAAGAGGCAGAAGTCTCTCTATTCCTCTCTTACCTGTGGCCTCTCTCTCCCTTTCCACCCCTGCCCCACCCCGGCTGCCTCCTTTCCACCTCCCCACAGAGGCGAACAAAGGGATGCCCATCACACAGAAGAGCAGTAGGCATACCTGTCACTCAAGAAATGTTGCTCTACCTTGGCCAACCCATGGTGCAGTTGGAATGGGCAAAGCGCTTGTTTGAAAAGATGCAGAGATGGACAGTTGGACGCGCAACGTCTGAGCCAGACTGGGAAGGGGTGCAGGCCTGTCCCGCACATCTGCTTAAAAGAGTTTTCATTTCAACTAAGAGAGCCTCCATTATACATGTGCTCTTGCACACGTAAACAGATACATTCCTCCCAAACCACCCTACTCAGTCCTTCCTTTCACCTGTTTTGGGATATCCCTCCACCTCCTCAATTCATTTATTTTAAGAAGCAAAGCTTTTGTACAAACCTATTTGCTGGTGCCAATGCCTCACTATTCACCATGGAAGAAAGTTGAAATAAACAGCCGTGTCCCCAACCCCCTCTGGCTCAGTAAAGCCAATTACCAATTGAGCACAAAAGTGCCCAGTGAAAAACAAATAAACAAACAAAAAAACCTCAAACCGTGGAGCACATTTTGGGGGAGGTGACAGAAGCTTTTATTTGTGAAGGCCCAGAGCTGAAGAGATTTTTTTAAAAATTAGCAAAGGCACACCGCTCCTGGAACACAGAGGATACCAGGAGCCCCTGGGACACCCAGCCACTTCCTTCACTTCGTGGCAAAAGGAAAAAGCCGCTTTAATTGCCGAAGTTTATTTTTTCACAGCAGTCTTTAGAGGAAGACCCTTGGCAATCCACACTTTGAAGATTTATACATGGCACTTACCAACTCTACTTTTATATATTTGAAATAAAAATAGCTCAGCAGCAATTTGCTTCTTTTTTTTTTTTTTACTCTTGTTTTAAAACTCATTCCTCTCCTACCTTTGAAGTGCAGAGAACTCTCTCAGTCACCAGCCTTTTTGGATGGCAAAATGTTAATCATAAGAATTTATTTTCTGTGCTAACAAATGTTTTCCTTTGAGATTTTTTTTTATCATTTTAGATAGAACTTTTAAAAAAGATATAAATTAAATCAGATGGTTGAGAAATTTCCCTGGGGAACAACGCCTTCATTTATAAGACTCTCCAAATCTCTGAAATGCTCAAAGAGGTTACAGTTTCTCCAGAGAGAAGAAAACACTCACCACTAAGCCATTAAGTCAAAGAGCATTTTCTTCTAAGGAGATTGTATTCCAATGATATAAAAGGCCGATAGCAATAACAGTAAGAAAGTGAAAAAACGGAAACACCAAAACATTCCGTCTACCTTCAGAAAGGTCTCCTTTCTGCCCAAAGTTTCTGCCAGTACAGGCTAAACATTATGAGGCATTTCTCCAGAGCTCCGATCAGCAGATTTGACATATGGATTTAGATCAATTTTTTCTTATGGCAAATCTATATGTTATTCTCCGTCTTCATTTGGTGCTATTTGCTGAGTGGCTGTTACTCGGGGGCAAAGGTCGCTCTCTGGCGGTGGAGGCAGCCGAGTAATCTTTTACTCCTCATAAGAAGAGCGCGAGATATTAAATCACACTTGACATACCTGAGACACAGCAACTTCATCCATATTTTATCTGCTGTAAATTTAATACCACAGCACTTTTTAGGGTGATGTATTTATTAACTGGCTGGGGATGAGCAGTACAGAAATCCAGTTTGTTCAGGAAAATAAAATGAAGACAGTCTGACAAGTTTATGAAGTAAGCACAATAGCTATTTATTACTTTTTAAACACACAGTTTGCTGAAATGTCTTTAGCAGTGTTTGTTCAATAAATGCATAATGCTTTCTAAATCATCTCAGCTTCTTTTTTTCTTTGGATTTTAATAAAGCCTTTTTCTCTGAAAGCAATCCGCTTTCTTCCTTCCTTGCTGTGGCTCAGCTTCCGATGGCTCACCTGGAACTCTTAGGTAAAGAAGCGCATCTTTGTTCGGGATCAGCTGCCCTGTGGAATTGTGGAAAACAGAATAACACTTAGACTTGCTGTAATCAGCCTCCTGTCCCGTGAGTCAGTTGATAAACTATTTCAGAAAGAGTTGCTTCTTCTCAAGAGCACTTCTCTCAACTTTACTTAAAATTTTTTCCCCTATGCTTCACAGCATTCTTACTCCCAAATTCTTATTTTAGTTACAGATACATTACAGTATGGTCGTGTGATCCACGTGCCAGTTCTTGTTCTTTCTCCATCTTGTGACTTGAGGAGACGTCATCTACTTATCAAAAGGGGAAAATGAGGTATGCTCCATTTATTTGTATAGTCATTAAGTCTCATCAAACTCTGTTTTCCTTTGCTTTCTTGAAAGATTCCATCTTGAGAACCTCAAGTTTAGTGGTGTGAGGACAGTATTCTTGTGGTTATAAGAGATGCCATTCTGTATTCAATCGTAGATCATTTTCGCCTGTGCTCTTTGGTCTTCAGTCACCAGTTTGCAGTTGCTATCGCTAAAGAAATCAAGTAGGCTCTAGACCTTAACCTTGGGATTGACTTCAAGTGTCCTAATTCCACAGAATGGGACCGGTGGAGTGGTTCTCAAAGCGTGTTCCAGACCACAGCAGCGGCAGCACCTGGGATGTCATTGAATATGCAAATTCCCCAGTCCCACCCCAGGTCCACAGAATTGAGACGCTGCAGGTGGGGCTCAGTCCTCAGGTGTTCCTGATGCTTGTTCAAGTTTTAGAATCACTGCACTAAAACGTTGATGAAGCACAAACAGATGATATCTTTGCAATATTAGCATCTTTGGTGGGTTCCTCCCTGACTTATAGCATGCTTCCGGGAGGGTCTAACATGTCGTAATCCTCAGGGAGTGAGCACGGATCTGACTGGCTTTAGAAACACTACTCTGATAAAGTGCAGTCCAATGCCAAATACAAATACTGTTTTGGGTTACCCAATAGGCGTGGAATCATCTCTTGTCATGGCTCGTTGAGAGATGACACTAACTTGCTTTAGGAAGGGGAAGGACAAGAGAACTAACATTTTTGAGGAAAATAAAACTGATATTAATGCGTCTCTTTAAAAGTAAATTCCCACAACATTTTAGTTCTGTGGTGATATGCTTACCTGTGGTATTCTGGTTTTCATAAGGCATTCACTTCTTTAAATAAGATCTGAGTATTTCAGGAAACCACATTTCAATTCAACTGGGTGTGCACTGCTTTCTTTTTATGGGGCATGCTTAAAAATAAACAGAATATTTAAACAGGAGATGCTTCAAACCCATCTCTCTATCATCCTTTTTAATATATTATCTTTCTATACCTACCTTCCTATGCTTACCTCTTAATATATTACCTTTCTGATCCCATCATTCCAAAACGCATTTTTCATCATTCTTTGATTTTCTTTTCTCTACAGCATCGGAAGATGCAAATCTCCACATTGCTCTGTTGCCTCTGACAGATTGTAGCAAACTGAATGATCACCATTAGCAGCTTTGGATCTTATACTCTGAGGAAGTTCATTACATAATAGGTTTCATGTTAAGAACATAGTATTTTCTGCTTACTGGAAGTTCACAAGAACTTGAATTTACCTCATAAATCTTAGGATGCGTTTTTCTGTGTGTGCTGCAATTTAAAACTTAAATGGAGACAAAATCTGATCTCTGACCTGAATTGTTACCTTGCCTATAAAGTGTGTTCCTCTTAAGACAGTCACATCCAGTGGAAGAAAATAAACTGACAGGACTGCAGAAAAATTAAATGTGTGTTCAAAGCCTATACCTGTGAACCCAGTTAGTCTCTTTTATTTCAGGCTATCAACAAAACATTCAGAAATGCCTTTTTAAAAAAACGTTTGGAAAACTTTTAAATATATATGCATATTATAACGTTTTTATAATCCTGAACTCCAGCAGCTTAAGGCAGAAGAAAATCTACTTACTAGATATGTAAGTACATATGTATGTTGTTGAAAAAATATATAAATAGTTATGCAACATATATGCAATATATATGCCATATATATGTTGCAGTGTTGTTTTTCTTTTTTTAGTCATTGTATTGTATTGTTTTAATATTTAATATAGATGCTTTGTTAATATTTTCTTTTTTTTAACTTTTTAATTTTTTATTTTAAAGATGTGGGGTACAATTCAAGATTAAGTATACAAATATTCGTTATGCAGGTACCCTTGTTGATGAGGTGTGCCCACCCCTTCCCCTGGCAAATTCCCACTACTGCCGATCACTACTGCCAATCCCACTTCCATGCCCCCCCACCATGCCCCTGCAGTTTCCCACTACTGTCAATCCTTTTCTTATAGTATTACAACAGTTGTTCAAGGTCCACTTATGAGTGAGAACATGTGAAACTCAGTTCTTTGTTTCTGAGATGGTCATGCAGTATTAAAGACTTTACGTCCATCCAGGTTGTTGTGAAGTTCATGATTTTGTTCTTTGTTATGGCAGTGTAATTTTCCATTGTGTATATGTACAACTTTTTTTTTAAATCCAGTCCTCTTTTTATGTGTAGTATGCTTGCTTCCATGTTCTTGCTACTGTGAACAATGCTGCAATAAACATACGTGTGTAGGTATCTTTTTATAAAGTGATTTGATTTCTTCTGGATATATTCCCAGTAGGGGGATTGCAGGGTGTATGGAAGGTCGATTTTCAGATCTTTTAGGAATCGCCACACTGTTTTCCACAGAGTCTGTACTAGTGTACATTCCCTCCAACAATGTAGAA
>CAUYQG010256849.1:0-28013 GCA_963574415.1 Tarsius wallacei
TTAGTTAAGGCCCTTGCTGGCCAGTAGCTGCTTGTAGGGAACTTGCTGGCCAGCAAGGGCCTTAACTAAAAAACCTCTCCTTTGCTAATTTGAGTCGGTGGGCTGTCATTTAATCGCTCAAACCCTACTTTAAAATCACCAATCCACCTTCTTTCCAATGTCACTGAATCAGAGGAAAGACTGTGGGGGTAGTTTCTAAAATCTTTTTTTCCCAGCAGATTTTCTAAAATCCTCTTGTGGTCTATGCAATTGGTGTCTTTTATATGTCAGTGTCTTTATTTTTCCTAAGGAGATTGAAATAGTTTCTACTTCTTTTCAAAGACAGAATTATTCTTACCTTTAAAATTTGTCTTCTTTTGTTAATGCTTTATCAGTCATGGTTTAAAATTTAAATTAGATAACTAAAGGTAAACACTGTTTATTTAGATGTTTTAACAATGGCTCTAATTTCGCAGACTTGGTTCATATGTAACCAATTTATTATCTAAAAAAAGAAAAGCTTATGTTAATGATACCTTGTATTTTTTGACACTTTGCCAGATACAGTTTAGGATTTTATGCCGAGATTTTAATTTGGGTAAGCAGGCTATTTTTAACAGGCCTTTTTGTGTATGTGCAAACACACGCACATACACATAAACACACATGTACTTATACCCCCAAGGCTAAGCTTTACAGACTTTCAAAGTTAGATCACCCTTTTTTCCTCCCTCCCTCCCTCCCTCCCTCCCTTCTTTTCTTGCTTCCTTCCTTCATTTCTCATTCTCTCCCTCCCTCCCTCCTTTCCTGATGTAACTCTTCCCAACAGGCTCTGTTTTCACTCAATAAATGTTATAATGTTCTGTGCTACTGAGCAGTTTTGAGATGATTGCATTTTCCCAAAATCAAGAGATCCTGACTTTCTAGATAGGATTCGTTAAAAGGGAAGGAAAAGAAACAATTATAGAATATAATATGTAGCAGTGCATTGGAAGATTTATATAGGAAACAAGATAAAATTTGAATGTTTTTAAAATCCCTGATTTTGTATGACATTATTCTTTCTTTTTTTCAAGGAACAAAGATAGGATAACTTGTTATGTTCTTGTCTCATTTCACTGACATAAGATGTATGATTTTAAGTATATACAAATGAGGTTTCTTTTCAACTCCACATTATTTAGAGTGGGAAATAAAAACATATCTCTATTCTAGAGGGGAAAAATGGTAAACAATTAAGCTTGTCGTGGTTCACTTTTGCACAGAGTTACTCCTGCCTTCTCTGATATTTTCTACATAGCATTATAATGTATTATAATCTTCATTTCAAGGTTAATTCTGCTTATTTGTTATATCAAAGGCAAATTTTTCCTCATGGCATATCTCTTGAAAGGACTCCCTAATCAGTGCAAAATGAGTTGTTGCCTCAGCAAAATACAATCAATTATCACGAACACTATAATATATTCTAATACAAAAATGTACACTCTGGAGACAGCAGCTTGAGTTTGGGGATTTAACCACCTGAAGCTTGTCTAGGCAGTTTGTGGGCATTTAGTCTGAGTTTCATTTCTTTGCTTGTTTGTTTTTTGTCTGTAAATAAAGGATTTTGTCTTCAAGGCAGTCCATCTGGCTATTGTCTACAGATCAATATAGCTTTATGCATTCAGGATATGCAATGAGCCAATGAGAAACTGAATGTAAGCACTTTATGAAGCTACATTAACTCTTCAGTCACTGAGGTGTCCTGTTAGCCAGTCCTGAGGGTTCTCACTTGAAAGACATCCCTAAGTAGTTTGGAGGAGACAGACTGACAGGCTCAAATTCTCTGGAAGGTTGCAACTCAATAAATATGAGGCCTGACAGCATATTCGAATCTGCATACATTGTGATAGTACATATATCTTATCCAGGCTTTACCAACGAAAGTTTAACTCGTTTTAAAAGAAGATGTATAGAGTATAGCAGGCCAAAACAGATCAGTTTTTGCATGATCTCTTAGTTCTTACTCAATATTCTGAATTGGTATGTGTATAATTATTTTCCTTTTCAACTATTTTTGAACTTGTTTCATATTTTATCAATTTAATTACATCTTTAGCTACTAGGAGGGAACAGCAGTTATTATAAAGCTAAAAATATGTCAATTTTAAGGCTACCAGCTAGTTTCCTGTAGCATTTTTTATTGTCTTCATTACTTCATACTTATAAAAAGAAAATAACACGATGTTTGTATTATTTGTTTTTGAAAAAAGAGTCTTAGGGAACTATCACTAGTGAGAGAAAGAGAGAGAAAACAAAAAGAAAAAAATGAGAAACGGTAGCAATAAATATTTCCGTTTTCTCTATTCAAGTACATTTTCTCTACCATTGTATTCAAACATTTTATCTGATTCCACTTTTAACGGTGTATCACTGAAGAAACAATTAATAATGACCAAAAGAGCTGGGTGCGATGGCTCAGCACTTTGTGAGAACGAGGCAGGAGAATCACTTGATCCCAGGAATTCAAGACCAGACTAGGCAACCTAGAGAGACCTCACCTCAACAACAGCAGCAACAACAAAAATAGCCAGGTGTGGTGGCACTTGCCTGTAGTCCCAGTTAATTGAGAAGCTGAGGTGGAAGAATTGCCTGAACCCAGGAGGTAGAGACTACAGTGAGCCATGATTGTGCCACTGCACTACAGCCTGGGCAAGAGAGTGAGATACTGACTCAAAAAACAAACAAGCTAAAAAAGAATAACCAAAAGTTCATTGACATTATAGTTATAGTCTTGTAATGATTCTCTGTAATATTTATGATAATTCATATAATTTAGTTTTGAACACAATTTATTCCATCATCTAATTTTTACTTACCTTCTCAGTCTTATTTCCAATGGTAGATTTCTATAATTGCAATAACCCAAAGGTGCATATTGTTTCAAATCTACTGGTCATTTCAAATAAAAAAGATGTCCAGTTTATTTTATATGGTATATATTATTCCTATTCATTTTTTATAAATCATACTGCCTGTAGAAAAATTTACTAAAAGTTCTCCTTTATGTCCACACCTCCAAACTTATGCAAAACTGCCACAGAAAAAATAATACCGCTCTGACTTCACTGACTTACTCTTTAGATACAAGACACTTGATAGCAGGAAATGTATTTAAATATGTGTTCCCAGTAACTGACATTGAAGCTGAGATATTACAGAGGCTCATTGAATATTTGTTAATTTATAGTAGATGATTTTTTGCAGTATTGATGTCAAATGAAATGCAAGTCTTGTAATATAACCTTTGCGAAGCAAGATAATTTGAAGTTTCCTTATCAAGAGAAAAAATTGTTTAAATTCAGCTTATCTGTTTCATGTGTGGACTGACATAAACATTGCCTTTAGATAACATATTTATCATCAATTCCAGCAATAGAACACAGTATTAAATTGTTTTAAAATTATTATCTAAGTTTCAAAAAGCTGTGACTTTTTGTGTAATATCTTTTCAGAATCTCAATGCTTGTGTCAGTATTAGTTTTTATTGAAAGATCTCACAATTCAATATCACGCTTCTCTGAGAAAAGATGGCATGGAATTCTGTTTCTGACATAATATTTTCAATACTCCCTTTTCTCTTTCTCCCTAAAAAGCAAAACTTTTCAAATTTTCCCAACAAACATGGAAGTCAATTTCATGCTATTCATAATCACTCATTTCATAATGAGTTTTATATTTATATCACCAACTTCCTTTTCATCCAACCAGTTTTCCTGCAGAGTCTGGCTAGTCTGATAGCAAGAGAAAAAGTGTTCTATCCAAATTTACATTAAAGTGAATTTTAAAGCAATTCAGAACATTGACTTTTGGCAGGATTTTATGTATTATGAAGAGAAAAAGAATAGGATCTGTCCATCAAAATGATGAAACTGAGCACGTCTGCCAAGAGCACTAGGTACGTTGTTGAAATGTATTATTAACCTTGAACACAAGATGTTTTGTCAAATAAAAGAAATGCCTTTAAGATCGCCAATTTTAATATCAGTGACATGGTTCTATTTAAAAAGTTCATGAGGTTCTTATGAATCATGAAAATGCATGCTAGATGTATTATTTTATTTATTTATTTATTTGGCAAATCTAGTGACTGTTGTCTATAAATGATAACACGATGAAAACCATGAAACTTTCTTTTTCCTATAAGAGTTTTTGTCTGGTAGGGAAATAATAGCCAAGAGCCACCCGTAAATAAAACTGGTTATTTTTTAATAATCTTTCAAAACTTCAAACAGTTGAAAACCCCATTTTTAATGTTTTGATAACTCAGGGCTTCAAAATATTTTAGTCCTGGGTTCCATATTCAAGTCTCTCTTATAGAAATTGTAGACTCATTTTTATCATGAAAGTATTCAGAGTCTTGTTGGTGTAGAGTCTTATAAACAGTGACACAGAAAGAGTTAGGGTGAACTGTACAGTCAACCAGTAAGAGGCAAAGACCAGTGTTCAGTATATAACCCAGGGTTATTTTCCCTGCATTTCTCCATGGAAACCTTGGTTACTACAGAGTTTTATTTGTGTTGCCATCACAAATCTGCCCCATTAGTTTGCTTTGTAAATCTTTTTCTTTTTGTCTCCTGGATATTGCCTTATAACAGATAACTCCTATTATTGTTGCATTCAGCATTTTTTTCTGATAGATAATTCTAAATTTGTACTTATTATTGGAATCTTTCAAAAGCCACACATTTCCATATAAACTATATATAATTCTAGATTTATTCTTAAATAAACACATCCTGTATTAGAATATTGCAGTGATTAAAATGTATCTATGGTAGACATGTTGGAAACGTGCACACCTCAAAGATTAGTTTTTCATCTCTTATACGTTCTGTGAATCGAAGAACATGAACTCAGAAAACAGTGTCCTTGATCATATCAAAAAAGAAAGCATCCCTTGTAATGTCATTCATGATAAAATAATCTATTGTGACTCTGAGATGTGGGGTTGGTATGCTATAGTGAGATAATGAGGAAGGAATTAAAAAGAGATTGCAAAATAAACACATGGGATGAATGTTGGAAAAAGTGATTTGAAGCTAGATTTATGACATTGCATTGTATATTTTCCTTGATATTATGGTCAAAATCTTTAAAGAATTTTCAAATTTAGTTTTGTTTTATTAAAACATATCTATCCCAATTTGACTACAGTTTTTACCAAAGTATTGAAAATGGTCATATATTTTGTAATTTCTACTTTTTCATTTGCTAAGTGTATTGAGTATTTAAGACATACAAGTCACTGCCTTAGGAGTTTGGGGTACAACAGGAAAAACTAAGCTAAACTAAACAGTGATCCCTGAATTGGGATTATGCAAGGTGTATGCAAAAAAAAAAACACAGTAAGGTTGATGTGCCCAAAGAAAGGGAACAAAGGGGTTAAGGGACGAGGCTCTTCTGTGTCACCCAAAGTGCCCATAGCGCCCTCTGTTGCCAGCACTAGCTTTCTAGTTTCTCCAGGCTCAGGCAAAATACTGCCACACACACATTGTGTTTGACCTATTATATCTGATTCGTTATTCCATAATTTTTGCTGAGGAAAAAGGGGCGATTTAGGTGAACAATAGAATTGGAGAACAGAATATTGATCGTGTTTACTAAACTACAGTTGAATTTCTGTGCAAGTTATTTAATGCGCTCCAATCTGATGATGCTTAGTTTATGGGTATTTCATTTCCGGTGATTTCAGTTCACCTTTCAAGTTCAGAATTCTTTGTTTTAGAACAGACTTGCTTTGTCTCCATGGCTCAGCTATTGTTCTCCTTTAAATAATGCAATTAGGGCAATCCCCTCGAGTTCCCTCCCACTGTGGGAACTTTTCTGTCCTCTTAATAAATCCGGCTTTCTCAAAATAAATAAATAAACAAACAAATAAATAAAGCAATTAATAAACAGTATATTTGTAATTTACATACAGAATACAGAAGTTCAGAAATACATGGTATTTAAGAACAAAATCAGATCGGTCTCTGGCTTTGGTCAGTTATAGAAGATGAAATTACTGAAATGATGTACAATCAAAATAGGCAAAGAGAAAGTTTTTTTTCTAATTGGAATGCACTGACATAGAATGCTCTAGGACTTTTGAATACATGACAATGTGTCCTAGAAAATCTTATCTATTTTTTAGTTTCATAACGTGAAGTTAGAGGTCTTTCTCTGTCTTCGTTATCAACTTAGAACATTTCTTCCTAGCATTTGTACCATAGCATACTCAGAAAATATAATAATATGTGGGATACTTTTAAAAGGTCAGTTCTAGCAAAAACAATAATCCTTGAAAGCCCCAAGTTCCATTGTCCACTTTAAGAACTGAAGGGAACAACATTCCAACGCTACTGTTTGAGTCATTTTCTTTCGAATATTAAACTGAATGAAGAGTTCTAGGTTAGAAGTCAGTAAAGTTTATAGTTAAGTTTACATTTTTCTTTCCACCATCCATAAGTTTCATTATTTCATATGTAACTTTTTGATTGAAATATTTGAATATTTATCCACCATAAGCAATTGAATTTTTTAATGCCAGACTAAATCCTATTTAATTAAAGATGAATTATTTCACTTTTACTCTAATTCTTTCCATCTTTTTTATTTTTTCACCTTGTTACATTGAGAAAGAAAAAAAATAGCGAGAGATGCCTTGGTGTTATGCTTTTGGATTGTGCTGTGATACCAAAATACAGGTAAAAAAAATCTGTTTCAAATGAAGCTTCTTTATTTAGACCCATAATATAACAACTTTCATTTTTCTCATACAGTGAACATTGATTGACTCAAAATTCAGTGCACTTTTTATTTTAAAAATAAAAATAATTTCATTAAAGATAATTGAAATGTCATCCCAGTGTGCAATTTTTGCCAAAATGCTTCTGAAATAAATCCACAATTGAGACAAAATTGCATTTTCTAAGGAACTTCACATTATTTTTTAAGATATATGTGGGTAATATAATATGTAATAACAAAGAACTTTATTAATTCAGTAACTAATACTTTTAGACTCGCGTAAAAAATATGTTTTATAGCAATTCTTCTTAGCTAAAAACTTACAATCAAGTTCCTTTGTATGCATACTTACTCTTCATTTTCCTAATTTAACTAACTCTAAAATCATTGACATATTTCAATTCAAATGTAAACTTTGAACATATATAAAAAGCTTACTAAAACCCATCACAGCACAGTTGGCTTATATAAATAAAATTTATTTACAAAGCCACAGTGAATTTCTGGCAAAAGGCTAGCAATTGGACAGAAATATTTAGAATGAAAATTCAAGAAGAATTCTATGAAAATATAGCTGATTATATATAACATTTGAGAGGGCTCCAAGTTTTTGGTTTTTTTGAGAGCAAAAGTCTTCACATCATTTAGTCTTTATTTCAAGTTTATCACCATGTATGAGACAAAAGTAAGACTTGTTAAAGTAACAATTAGTATGTTATTTTATTTCAAACAAGTTTTCTAAACCACTGTTTTACACCACCTGCAAAATACTTGTTCCAATCAAAGTCATTCTGCCAATTATGTAATTTCTGCTTTGTGATTTGAGAGTGTTTTCTATACAACTAATAGAATGAAAATAATGTACAAATATTTTTGAAGTAGCTTTTATGTTTTGGAAAGTGTAATTATCTCACATTCTACAATGGAGATAAAAGTGTAAGTTTAATATAAAGTGTGTATTTCCACTATTGCAAACATAAAAAAAATACATTTTCTTAATGAATGGAAAACTTAACTATTAGCTGGGGTATATCATCATACAATTATATAAATATGTTCTCAACTATGATCTACTAACTATACACAAATTTTAAAAAAATGATCCATTTCTTGAAAAGCAAGACTAGATTGTGCCATCAGAGTTAATGAGACTTATAACTGGAAAGAAAAAATAAAAACACAAATTTTAATTAGTATTTTGGAAACATAGAATAACATTAGGTTTTCTTTATATGTACAAAGGCACATACATTTTAAATTTTTTAGTTATTTTAAATATGAGTTTCTAAAAATTTGTAGAGCTTAAAATGTGCACTAAATAAAATTATATAATCTCCTTTCTTTCTTCTAATAGTTTTCTAATGTACATGTTTGATGAGTAAAAGTAAAATATTTCCCCTCAGTAAGTAAGCTACTGTTTTTTAAAAAGTCCCATATTAAGGAAAGTGATGATATTTTCAAAGACAGTATTCAAATGTCCTAATGTGGCATTTTGTTGATTATTCAGAGAATTAAAGATTAACAAGAGGAAAGAAAAATATAATGCTTGATAGTTAAGCAAATCCTCATACTAATGATGCTGGGGACAAGGATAAGTTTAATTACAGGATTTCTTAGTCATAGAAATAGGAATTTTCTTTAAACACTAGATGGCTTATGTAGAGATTTAATTTAAAGTAAACACAATTTCGTAGCATTGCACTATCATGTTGATATTTTCTATGTTGTATTGGAAGACAAAACTTTAAAATACTGTTTTTTAACATGATTAATAACTCTAAGTATCTAAATTTGACCCCAGTATCTTATGCTCATAACGTTCTGATCTTAGGATTGAAGGGATGCATTTAAAGAGCAACAGAATATTAGTAATTCCATGAAGTATAAAAGCTACACACCGCTCTCTCTCTCTCTCTCCCTCTTCCTCTCCCTCTCCCTCTCTCCCTCTCTCCCTCTCTCCCTCTCTCCCCACCCCTCTAGCTCTGTAGCCGCCACTTTAATAAATCTCTTGGTCCCCCCCCCAAAAAGAAAAGCTACACACCCTACTAATCCCATGCTTGTAGCAATGGAGAAAACACAAAGCAGAATATATTGTTCATCATCTTTTTACACGTATCTTAGTTGTCTCCTCTTTGTCAGTCAAAACTCTGCTCAAACATGGCCTCCTCACGCAGGATAAACACCCTGTCCATAATCCACTGTGGGGAGTGACAACTTCAGACCAAGCAGCATATCCTCTGGCTTTCTGTCCAATCCTTTTTCTACTATGCCATATTGATTCACAGCTATACCTTCATGTTTTGACGCCTGAGAACAAGTGCCAAATGTGTTTTTGATATAAATAGGGCAGAAAACCAACTTTTAAAAATTTAGCAACCTGTGATGTATTCGTAACCATATGTAGAACAGTCATTAGACATATGAGCATGATGGATACTTATTAGTAAGGAACACATATTTTGCTTTCCCTTAAAAAATGAGATTTTAATCTAAGTATTTTAATAAGCATATAATTGAGACTGAAAACTTTGTTCCAAAAAGAATAGAGGAGACATTTTTTGACTTAAGATGTGTAAGGCATATATTAGCAAAATAAGTCACATCAATAACAAATTTCTTTGTATATTTTTAATGCAATACCTAACTTGTAGAAAGTCTGCCTTTTTGATAAAGTCACAAAAATATAGAAATGCAAAATGTTCCCTTAATTACCTGAGCAAGTTCACATGTTGAGTAAGATGATTAGGTATCATTTGTTTCCTTGTTTGAGAATGTCATCCAAATTCAACAATGCTAATTTTATTGCATTTGATCTTTAAATATATCTCCTGATATTAATAGATTCTGCTGTTCACACTGAACACTCATGGTTGAGATAAAACAATAATATCATCAGGAAAGAGAGCAGGTACCTAATTTACCTGAGAAATTAAAGTATGTCAGAAAACATTAAATAAAATTGGAAAGTGCATTTTATTCTCTTTTTAATAAAGATTTTGACCTAAAAACTTTAGTCAATTTGTCTTTGCAAAAAGAAATGAAGAAATGTTGATACATTGGGTTCAATTTAAATTACAGATGATTAATACTCATATTGTCAGAGCTGTCAAGAAATAAGTGGCTATGATAAATATGTCATTTTAAATATATTATTGAACAGATGAAAAATAATATAGTGATGCTCAGAAAAGGTCTAGTTATTCATAACATTTGGCTGCTCCTTACAGTCTATTATATCAGAGATCTAGTTGTCTAAATTGTTAAGATGAAATATTGACCTGAAATCTCAAGACTAGATTTAGACTGAGGAAAAAAGTTTTATTTTTTTAAAGTTATTGGTTTTCTTTTTCTTTCTTAATATGTTATAGATTATAGCATATTTTGATGTACTATTTTTGCTTTTGCTTTCATGTAGGGTTCAACTGAGTAAAAACAATGAGAAACAAATAAAATTAGTTGATTAATAAAATGTAGGACCCACTACAATAGAAAGTAACTGAACAGTTTTTCTATCTTCTGTCTTCTCCTGAAGTCCCGTTTGAATTCTGGTGTTTTATTGTAAATTAATGTACTTATTAGAACCAAGATAAAAATAAATCTAAACAATTGAATTGGAAAACATACACAAAATTGTGCATTTTGCGTGTTTCATTTCGCATATAAACTATGAGATAGGATGCAATATCTAGTTTCTATTTACATGGCAGTCCTGATTCCTGAGAGCAATTTCTAATGTATATTCATTGAAATATATTTTTAAGATCTGTAATTTGGGTAAGGTAATTTGAAATTTAAGCTTTTATGGAGATTTCCTCTTTAAAATGTGATGAAATAATTTAGTTACAGAAATTACAGAATAATTAAACATAGAATATATCACGCACATTGTAAGAATGGCTATTCACCAAACGTATTCACATTTTATTAAATCTTAATACAAACTCCAGTAGGATTTTTGCAAAACAGATAACCTGATTTTACATGGAAATACAATTGGTAAAGAATAATCAAGTATAACACTAAGAATGAAAGACTAAAAGAGAAAACTTGAGGAAAATCAAATGTCAAGGTTTATAAAGCTAAATAATCAAGGCAGAGTGGTATTGGCATATACCTAAATAGTCTAATGAAGCAGTATAGAATTCATCAATAGACCCACACATCCATTATAAATTGATTTATGACAAAGATGCCATTGCAGAACTGTGTGAAAAGGATCAATTCAATTGGATAGCCATATTTGAAAAATGAGACTGTACTCTAATTCACATAAAAAATGTCAGTTCTAAGTATATATTATTAAGTTCTAGGTGTATTTCTGTCTGCATAAAGGTAAAAGGTAAGTAAAGCAAGATTTTTAAGAAAAGTATAAGAAAATATTTTCCTGAAAACCACTAGCAATAAAAGTACAAGTAGATATATTGAATTTCTTTACTATTAAGAACTTCTGATTATTAAACAATACCACTGAGCAAAAAGGCAAACATTAAGTAGGGGGAGATATTTATAATACACATGACTTACAGAGTCTCAATATCCTGACTATAAATAGAACTATAATCATTGAGGACAAATGTAGACAAACAAATAGAAAAATAGAGCATATACTTAATTAGTTATTTTTGAAAGTGTATATCAAATATATTGAAAGGTTAAATTTATTAGCCATCTCTTATGAATGACAACTTTGCAATCACAAGAAAGACTAAACAAGAATTTTTAAAAAGTAAGTATTCACAAGGATATTAATTCACTGGAACACTCATACACTGTTGATAGGTATGTAAAATTCATTAAAACCACTTAAAACTGTTTGAAAATTTCTTCAAAATTATATTATAGGACTCAGAAATTTCATTATCTAGGTACATTTGCAAAAGTATATGTAAGTATGCTTACCAAAACACACGTATATGTATTTTTACGTCATATTCATACCTGCTGTAAAGTAGAAGATATTAAATATCAATCACTAATGGAATGAACAAGTAAATTGTAGAATATTCATTTATTAATTTATAAAAAATGAATATGCAGCAATGTGAATTAATACATTATTCCTACATGAAATATGAATGTCCAGATTTGGAGAATTAACCTTTTGTGGAAGCAAAAAACAATAGAAAACTGTAGAATTATCTTTATGTAGTTTTAAAGCAAACAAAATCAGTCTCATATTTTGAAAGATGAGTAGGTACCTTTTGGGAGCTATCATAATTCAAAAGAAGCTTGGAGTTTCTTCTGGGTTGTTAATAATTCTGTTTCCAAATGATTATTAACAACCCAGAAGAACCTTCAATCGTGGGATTGAGCATTCAATTTTATTGCTCTTTAAAATTGTCAAGAAAGAAAAAAAAAGTATTCGGTAGTAAGATGATGCCTTAAGTAAAATTCATATCCCCAAATTCAATTTTTTAAAATTATTTAGTTTTTTTATTGGAGTATATTATACCTATGTAAAAGTACCCAAATTATACATTTTTAGCTCAGTCATTTTTCATAAAGCAATCTCACCTATGTAACTATTCAGTCTAAAATGGGCACTGTAATTTTTGAGATAAAGATAAAAGAGGAAATAAAAATAATTATTTTAAATCAATAATTGCTTTGCCTTGATTACTGGGAAAGTTTCCCCTAAACCTGTCTTTCTATTTTTATTTTCTCTGTTCAAAAATAGTTCATGGTAAGAATCTTTCCACAGTATTTGAGGAGTCTGTCTGCATATTAATTGTATATGTGTGGGCATGCTCATTTATTTAATATACATATATATGTGTGTGTACAAATGTATATGCATATGCTTGTCTCATTAGAAATTAGAAAAAATATCAGGAAAAATGGTCATTATTAAATTTTGTTAAGTTGAAAGCCTAAGACCATGACCATTGTTGGCATGCGTTGTTTCCAAAATTTAGCTCATTTATAAACAGATAATGAGAAGGCTAAAATGATTATAATATTTGATAAATTAATCCTAAAGTATTATAGAAGAAAAATCTCACTATTGAATGAATATTCCAAAATATTTATTAAATTTGATAAGAACAAACTTTTTCTTTGTGACTAAAGGAGGGCCCATAGCTTCAACAACCGATAGCATGGATGTTGGACTGGCCTAAAAGTCATATTTGTCAAAAATGAAATTTAAACTCTTTGTTATGTGGAAATGTCAAAATTCCAAGGTGAAAATAATAATCTATGAGTAAGTTTCAGAGTAGCAGACTGAAATATTGGAACTTCAAGGAAAGAAATTGAGGAAAAATATTAACACTTGGAATTATATCTCTAATCGTTTTTACCTGTTGCTTAATCTACAGATGAGGCAATGCTCTCGACTAGGCAAACAAGGATTAGACAGAAAGAATAATTAAGATGTGCAGTTGGCAAAAATATGACCTACAAAAGGAAAGTAGTTATTTTTATGGTCTGAGTCTATATTTTATTTTGCCTACTTTGAAGTTGGTCAAAAATATCTGTGATCAGCTCCTCTTTATTTTTTAAAAGACATCCTTTACTGTGCTTCCTCAACTGAATCTGTGTAAACAGACTCCATAATAAACATCTGGAATTTAGGGTTGCCATGGATTTCTCATTCTTAAAAATACCTGAAATTTTAGTCAGGCACTGACTTTCAAGATAATTTTTTACCTCAGTGTTTTAATTAAAAATATTTCAAAGTATATGACCACAGTTCTGATGAAGACTAATAATGTGATGATGCCTTCAAACTCATATAAACATACCCTTAATTTTCATAATGAATGCAAGAAGTTGGGTATAATTAACCATATGGAGAACCATTTTAGCTTAGTGGATTGTAAGAGCTTTATAGCGTCATTTTACTCTGCTTTCTCAGAAGTCTAGCTGAAAAATTTAAATATTTTTAGAGCTAAAATTGTTCAAGGATGATGAATTCTTTCTAGACTTTCTTGCCCAATTAGTCAATATCAGCCAATAAAATGCTCTGAAAGTAAGTTTGAACAAATTTCCACCAGCAAACTAACTAGAGTCTTTAATTTTAGCTTGAAAGTTTTCATTCTTTAAAATATGAAATGAAATGACTTTTGAAGAAATTGAAAAAAAAAAAAAAAGACCAGGATCTTCCCTGAGTTATATTTGGACATATGAGAGTGTACTTCTCCTTGGCATAGAACTTCTAGCCACTACTATTGCTTAAAATATACCTAGTATTTAAGTTTTTACAATTCCCTTTTTCATAATCTCAGTAAGTGTGTGTGTGTGTGTGTGTGTGTGTGTGTGTGTGTTCTTGTGCTATGGATGAATATATAAGACCTTTTTATGACAAAATATAACTCAAAACTGAAGTAATACATTTCTGTAATTCCTAATATTTTGTAGTTGTTTGGTAAATACTTGACTCATTCAATGTGGCTACCAAAACGGATAATTATAAAGAGTTACTTGGATCAAAATGATGGGAGAGATGTTCAGGGTCTGAAATCAAATAGAAAAAGAGATCAGAGGGTAATGCTTGGAGATTAAATCCAGGAAAAGGGAATCTAAACAGGTGAGAAATAAATCAGAGTAAAAGAGTGGGGTTGCAGACATAAACCTACAACCACTTCCACTTCTTTGAGCATTTGTTTTTAGGGCACATTGGGTAACGTGAAGAAAATGATCTGGCTTTAGGGGTCAGAGATAGAATTGTAAACTTGCTGTGATGAGGTTTATAAGATACATTTTAGTAAGTTGTCAAGAACCATTATTCCAAAAAAAGTTAAGGACACATTTTAGAAATTATTTTAAGCATATAAAGAATTTTTAAGAAAGTAAGTATATAGACATTATTAAGTTCTTCATATTCAAAAGGGTTGGATAGCTTTTCCTTGAAGTAAGAAACAAATAAAGATTCTAAAAGTGGGAGGTAAAACATATATTTTGTGTAATTAAAAAAATAAATTTTATGGCATAGATTTTATATTATGAAAATTAAATATTCCAGAATATCAAAGACTGTCATCTGACCCAAAAGAAACAAAGCTTTGAAGTGAGATTCAAGCTTGAAGAAGCATTTCCTGATGGTAACTATTAGGATTATTCTTGTTCAAAAGGAAATGAGAACCAATGAGTTAGAAGTTCGAATGCAATATTAAAGGAATTCAGGTAAATATCTGAGATGCTTAAAATTATAATATATAGTCCTGGGTTCAAATAATGTTTCTGAATTGAATATAAAGATTCCTGAGATCAATGATGCTTTAGAGAAAATACATCATATAGTTCATATACCAGATGTATTTAAATGTTTGCTTATAAATCAGAAACAGAAATTTACAGCTGAAGGCTTTAGATTTTCCATTTAATAAACCTAAAATGATTTCTTAAGAAACACCAAAAGTAAAGAAAATGACTAAAGACCTATCTGAACTAAAGCAGTCACTATATTTTTTTAGGTGAGAAAAAACCTAAGTATGTTGATGACATTAAACAATACAATATTATTTTTAAGACTGAACATCAGTTGTCACACTTTCTCATTTGGGTTCCATGACACCGCAATTTCCTTCCTATCTTGTTTCCATATACAACATGTCAATTTCTAAATGTTGCTTCTAACCAAAACTTTTAAATGTTGAGATTTTTCCAAAATCAGTCCTCAAGTCACTTCATTATTTAACTCATGAGTTATTAAGAAATATGCTTTTAAAAAAATTCAATTTCCTATCTTGTGAAAATTTTATTTACTAGCATTGCATTAATTTATTCTAACTTTATTGCACTGGAACCATAGGACATGATCTACATGACACTGATTCTGTGAAATTTGTTGAAATTTGCTGTATGACTACTATCACGTGAATTTCTGCAAAATATCCTTTGATTTATATCAAATTTAATGATTTCAAGGTCATTAATTATACTGCTTAAAATTTCTTTGTTTTTAATAATATTGTGTTTTCTCTATCAGAGAATCACAAAGTTGAGATCAAGATGTCGGCTGACAAGCAACATCTCTGCCAAGTTCATTCTTTCTATTGACCAGGTTAAGTTCCATGCAATTGTAAGACTGAAGTGCCACTTTCCATGCTGACTGGTGCACATTGTTAGCTTCTAGAGGCCACTTGCATATCTTACCATGTGCTCCCTTCATCTTCAGTTTGCCAGATCCTTCTCATCATACTTCAGATCTCTGACTTCCTTTTCTATTACCAAAGAAAAGCCTCTGCTTTAAAGAGGTCTTGTGATTTAGCCAAGCACACCTGGATGACTCTGAGGTCAACTTTGCAACACAACAACACCAGATCATCAGTGTACAAGTCATCATAATTAGCGTCTTAGGGATTATGAAGTATTTTAAATAAAATTCCAAGCTTTGTAACACGTTTCATGCACTGCTTGTCTGTGCCTTCCAATATAAACAAAATCTTTCTTGTTTTCTCTCAGTTTATAACTATAATATCTTAACTTTTATAATCATAATGTCTTAACTTTTGTCCTATACATTTTTAAATCATGTTTGTCTATAAGTTGAATGTTTCTCAATTTTTGAAAGCTATATTAGTAATGTTTGAATTTTATTGTAAACTTATTATTTTTAATTCTGTTTTTAGTTTCTGTCAACCAAATTTGTTCATTCAACCTTCTTTGCATTAGACCCAATTCACTAGTCTATTGTTTTAGAATCACTTCATTCATTTTGTTTTATTTTTTTGAGTCAGGGTCTCACTTTGTTGCCCAAGCTGGAGTGCAGTAGCACAGTCACTTGTTTTATTTTTTTGAGTCAGGGTCTCACTTTGTTGCCCAAGCTGGAGTGCAGTAGCACAGTCACGGCTCACTGCAGTCCCCAACTCCTGAGCTCAAGTGATCCTCCTGCCTCAGCCTCACAGGTAACCGGGACTACAAGAGCACACCATGACACCTGACTAATTTTTTTTTATTATTACTTTTTGTAGAGACGAGGTCTCCCTATGTTGCCTAGGCTGGTCTTGAACTCTTAGGCTCAAGCGATCTTTCTGTCTCTGCCTCCCAAAACTCTGGGATTACTGGTGTACTTTATTTATTTTTAATAAACTTTTTGTTTAAATATATTTAAATTTGTAAAATAATTGTGACAACAATACAGAGTTCCCATATATCACATGTCCAGTTTTCCTTACTATTAGCATCTTACAATAGTATGGTACATTTGTTAGAATTAAGGTGCCAACTTGATAATTATTATTAAAGCCTACACTTTATTCAGATTTTCTTAGTTTTGTCTAATGTTATTTATTTTCTGTGTCAGCATCCCATCCAAAATACTATTGCATTTAGCGATCACGTAACCTTGGTTTTTTTCTTGGTTGTGTCAGTGTCTCAGAGTTTCCGTGTGTTTGAGAATTGTATTAGGCTCCTACTGCTGTTGTAACAGATAACCACAAACTTAGCGAATTTATCTTACAATTACAGAAATCTGTCTCATAGTGTAAAGTTCAAATTTTCAATAGAACTGGTTCCTTTTGGTTCTTTTTCTTGGCCTTTGACAATTTCTAAAGGCAGCCCTATTCCTCAGTTCATGACCCCTCGTCACAACATTTTAATTTCTCCCTTCCACTGTTATATCTCCTACCCCTCACTTTGACAATCCTGTCTCCCTGTGTTTACACTTTTATATAATACATGTAAGGACCCCATGACTATAAAGAGTATTGTATAATCTAGAATAATCTCCTGACCCTAAAATGCTGAATTTAATCTAATTATAATGTCCTTTTTACCAAGTAAGGTACATAGTAACATGTTCCAGGGATAAAGAGAGGCACAAATTTGGAAGCAGTTATTCAACCGACAGCAATCACTGAGTTTTGAGAATTTAAGGAATACTGGCTAGGATTTTATGGCAACACTGTCAATTGGGATTTGTCGAATGTTTTCATGATTAGGATGGAGTTGTATTTGTCTTTAGAGGATGGCCACAGAGGCAAGTTGCCAGTTTCACTTATCATATCAGAGGTACATATTTTCAATATGACTTATTATTGGAGTTAAATTTGATAACCTTGCTGAGGTAGTGCTTGTCAAATTTCTCCACTATGGAGTTTTACAAAATTTTTTCCCCTTTCATACTTTATGCTTTGGAAGGAGCCTACGTGTAAAAAGTGGGAAATTATGCTACCCCTTTCTGGAGGGTCCTATATCTACTAGATTATTTGAATTTCCTCTTCCTAAGAGATTATTTTTCTTTGTTTGTTTATGTATTTAATTTTGTATGTATTAATATCAGTGTAAGCACACATGTACCAGTGGGTACCCCCCAAAAGAGAATTTATTTATAAAAAACTGTGAATTTATTCTTGCAAATTTAAAACTTCAGTCACCTTTAAAGTACTCTCCATTTGATGCGATACACCTATTAAGATGCTTTTTCCACTGCTAGTTTTTGATGCCTTTCTGTGCTTCCACCGTTTTTTGTTTTACCTCTTCCACATCACCAGAATGTTTCCCTTTGAAGACTTTTTTCATCTGGGAAACCAAAACAAAGTTCTTTGGGGCAAGATCAGCAGAAAGGGGGGGGGCATGGGATCATGCCGTTTTTTGGTCAAAACTTCAGAATACTCAGCTCTGAGTGGGCAGGTATGCTCACAAATCATTCATCTTGAAATGGGCAAAGACATTGAAAGAATCTCCAAGTAAAAATTCACTGAAGCAAAACTCATCCTCTCACAACAATACTAGCTGGTACACTGATGCTAATGGATTTCTAAAACACTTACCTATTAGGAGATGTCTATACTCAAATCTACACGCCAAAAATAATTCCGTTTTACTGTGGGATCCCTTATTTGTTTTATACTCTAGGTTATAATTTAATACTGTTCAATACGTTTGTTTTATTGCTCATGTTTTCTCACTTTTGGTCATTGAAGGCTGTTTCAGTTGGCTCTTGGCCCTTTAATATACTACAATCATTGTGGGCTTTTGTTTGTATTTTAATTCATTTGTCTGTTTTGAGAACTTCCTTACTTCCTGGCACAATAAGATGGTCCTGGCTTATCTTGTTTATCTTTTCTGCAAGTCTTAGAATCAAATACTTCTCCACGAAGCCCTCATTTTGAACATTTGAATGTTGTACTACAAACTGAAATCTGGAACTGGGTATACTCATTGCTGCTGAGGGTTATTGATTCTAGGCACTCTTAGCTGACAGATAAATGAAATAAATGTGTTTATGTGTTTTATTTTCATGTATGGGATGATCTGTCAGGTTTAACCACAAAAAGAGACAAAGAAAAGGCTTAAAAAAAGTGTATTATGTCCATTGGTTCAATAAACAAAAGACATAACATGTCACACAGGCCACAAGGAAAAGACGCTGAGAGGTCAGGAGGCAGGAGACAGGAGTGATGGGAACGTTTAGGGGGCTGAATTCTTGAAGCAAGACAGGGTAGGGCAGGAATTGGCTAGTTTGAATGATTACTACTTGTTTTAATCTATAGGGGTCGTAGCTGGTCACCTGGTATCTTGCCTTGCGGTGATTAAGACAGAGGACTATTGCCTTCTAGTGAATACAAGCTAGGCAGAGGAGGCATGGCTCCACATTGGTTAATTTGCCAACAAGTAGGTGCTCTAGTTGAGCCCTTTGTGATCTTTAAGAATTGACTAGCTTTGGGAGAAGCAGTTTCTCTCCAAATAGAAAGATTTTTAAAGATTTCAGAACATCATAATATATAGAAAATTTTAAAATATGTATAATACATTATATATATAATACAATATATAATATATTGTGTGTATAAACATTGCATATATGTATATATGCAATACATTTTCTTTCTTTAAACCTTGTACCTACACATATCTATAATTACTTATATGTGAAATCATCTATCTATATTAAGCTAAAAATAAGTTTGTAATCATTTCTGCAACCCTCATTCATACCCCAGATGGATCATTTTAATCCCCTCTGCTTTCTAGTCTGTAATCTCCCACTCAAACAATGAGATCCTGGTTTCCATTATCTGCCATCATTTATTTAATTGTTCATTTCCAGTATATATATTTATTTGTTTTATTTTCATGTATGGGATGATCTGTCAGGCTTAACCACAAAAAGAGACAAAGAGAAGACTAAAAAAAGAGTGTATTTTGTTCATTGGTCCAATAAACAAAAGACACAACATGTCACACAGGCCACAAGGAAAAGACACTGATAGGTCAGGAGGCAGGAGACAGGAGTGATGGGAAAGTTTATGTATATATACTGGAAATGAACAATTATATAAATGATGAGCCGGGCTCGGTGGCTCAGCCTGTAATCCCTCGCTTGGGGAGGCTGAGCTGAGTGGATTGCCTGAGCCCAGGGTTCGAGACCCGCCTGGGCGACTTGGCAAGATCTCATCTCTACAATAAATCAAAAAATTAGCCGGGCGAGGTAGCGCGCGCCTGTAGTTCCAGCTACTCGGAAGGCTGAGGCGGAAGGATTGCCGGAGCCCAGCAGCTTGAGGCTGCGGTGGCCAGGAGCGGCCACTGCACTCCAGTCTGGGCGATGGAGTGAGACTCCAACTCAAAAAAATAAATAAATAAATAAATAAATAAATAAATAAATAAATAAATGATGGCAGATAATGGAAACCAGGATCTCATTGTTTGAGTGGGAGGTTACAGACTAGGACATGTTAACTTTTCTGAGGAATGTTGACATATATATATTCCTCAGAAATGTTAACAGGTACCTCCATGGAAAATCTCAACATACTTAAATCCTCTATAATTTCTTTCATAAGAGTTTTATACTTTTCAACATATAGGTCCTGTGCATTGTTTGCTTAATATCTAAATATTTCCGTTTTTAGAGCTGTTGTTAAAGGTACTATTTTGTTTTGTTTTTTGTTGTTGTTCTTAATTTCAATTTCCCATTATTCATGGCTGGTACAAGGAAATGTAATTTACTGTGATTACATTAACATTGTCTACTGCAACCTTGCTACACAGTGATTAGTTCCAAGGGTTTTTTGTTTGTGTTTTTGTGCATTTCTTTGAGATTTTTAAAATACAGACAGCAATTTTATCTGCAAATAAAGGAATTCTATTACTTTTTTTTTCAATTTGTGTGCCTCATTGCACTCGTTAAGATTTAATGAATGAAGACCACCCCCTCTCCTTTATGTTTGCCTTCTCTGTTTTTGTTTTGATTCCCCTGCCTAGAGTTTTATCAACTTTTAAAATCTTTTCAAATAATCAGTTATTGGCTTTCCTGTTTTCACTTGTATTTACTTCTGTTGTTGTTGTTGTTGTTTTATGTAGTCTGTATGCTGTAAGCTTAAATTGCTTTTTTCCCCTTCTTTTGCAAGGCAGAAGCTTAGATTATTGAATGCTGATCATTCTTTTTTTTTTTTTCTTTTTTTTTGAGTTGGAGTCTCACTCTGTCATACAGACTGGAGTGCAGTGGCCGCTCCCCGCCACCGCAGCTTCAATCTGCTGGGCTCCGGAATCCCTCCGCCTCAGCCTTCCAAGTAGCTGGAACTATAGGCAACCGGCTAATTTTTTGATTTATTGTAGAGACAAGGTCTCGCCAAGTTGCCCAGGTGGGTCTTGAACACACGGGCTCAGGCAATCCACTCACCTCAGCCTCCCAAGGTGCAGGATTACAGGCTGAGCCACTGAGCCCGGCTTCTTTTTTTTTCTAATATGTTCATTCAGCTATAAATTTCTCTTTAAGCACTTTATTATTGCAGTCTACACATTTTGAAAAGCTGCATTTTTATTTTGAGTTAGTTTAAATTTTTAAAATTTATCTTGGAACTTCTCATGAAAAAAACTATCAGTCTGGCCATATTCAATTCTTCAAATTTAATCCAAACTTAATGACTGCAGAAAAAAGCAATTGACATTGCATTTGTGTGTGTGTGTGCATGTGTTTGTGTATGTGTGTGTTTCTGATAAAAATAAGAAAACTATCAAAATAAAAATGGTTTGAAAAAAAAGTGACCTAGTTTCAAATGATTTAACAGGGGCAATCAACATTGCTTTTCCACTAAGCGTACATTGCTGATAATCCTGTACAATTTAAATTTATATTGGTTGATAATGGATGAAAAGTAGAACTACCAGGCACTAATGACTATTTTAGACATTGGAACTTTAAAATATTACTTTGAAAATACTGTATGCATGACTGAAGATAAATACCTGGACTTAAGTCCCTTGTGGTGGAATTCTTACAAAGTTGCCAATGTTGATTAACTATTTCTTTTTCATTTTATTTGAGAACATAAACTCCAATAAGATTGTTCTTTAAATGTCCACTTTTAATTTTTATACTCATTTATAGGAACTATAAAAACATATATATATTAATCAAATTTTGGGTGTGAAATTATATGAGCATGAATGATGAATTAGTAATCATGTCTTTATACACCTTTGTGTATATGAATTATTGCCAGACTGTGTATTATTTTTGTAAAATAAATAAAATTCTACAAAAAAGCAAAAAATGTAAAGTATGTACTTAAATCTATGGTTCCTTAAATATTTACATTATACAAAAAAAGTTGTTTATCTCTTATGTAAATGTAAAAAAGGTTATGTATTTTAATATCTTTTCCAGTTTATCAGCTTCGAGGTTGTGTTGACATCTGAAACTTTGGATTTTCCTTTGTAGACATATATAATGGTTATTTATATGTCATATATATATAACTACTTTCAATGTTCTCTGACAGTCCTTTTATACTTGCCTTCATTTTAACTTTTTTATCTCAGTTGACTGAAATATAACCTTGTGAAGGAAATGTTTTTTTCATGAAGTTTACAAGGATGATATATTTTCTAAAATTTGCATACCTAAAGAGTATCTTTTGATTACCTTCATTCAGGAATAGCAAAGTGGTTGTGTTTTGAATTCTTACACCATAAACCTTTTCTCTGAACATAATGTAGCATTTTCTCTTTTGTCCTTTAACATTTTGTGTGATGGAAGATAAACTCAGCACATTTTTCTTTCTTTCCTTATGAATTGATTGGCTTTCTTAGAAAATCTGGATTTTTGAAGTAACATTAAATGTATTTCTTTCATCCAAATTAACTGAAGTGTTTTATCTTGATATTTATCTCATTTGGTTTTAAATGAATCAAGATTTAGCAAATGAAATCTTTCTTCAACATAGACCTTTTATTTTTGTATTCAACCAAGCATTTTGTTTTGATCTGAACATATCCATTTCCTCTTTGCTATTTCATCCTTTTCTACTCTGGCTGAGAGATAGCCTCTCCCGGTTTAGTATTTGTTATATACATTCTGTACTTTATACTATCTAATATAGATTTTATTTATACTATAACTGTTTTCATACTCTTCCTACCATTTCTTTATTTTAATTGTTTTCTTTACCTACCTCTTTTTCTCTTTGGAGCATTACATTCTTATATTTTTTACTATTTTATAAGATGCATATTTCCTCAATTTTTTAAACTCAAAGATTTATGTTAATATTTTTCTTCTTCTATATTAAGCATTTAAAAAAATATTTTAAAAAAATGCAATCCTCCCCCCAAAAAGCAATATCTTACTTTCTGGAGAGTAAAAAATTTTCTGTTTCTCACATTTTTGGTCTCCTGCATCTTCTATTTTTTTTAATATTCCACCTCCTTTCCTCACTGCCTTATTTCCTTTTTCTTCTGATTTTTTTTTTTTTTTTTTTAGTAGAAACAAAATGACAGAGAAAAAGCAAATGACATTGAATTGCTGTATTTTTTTTCTGGGAAAAATAAGAAAACTGTCAAAATAAGAAAAAATGGTTTGGAAAAAAAAGTGACCACCTAGTACCAAATAATTTAACATGGACAATCAAAATTGTTTTTTCACTAAGTCTACATGTTTGTGTGTGTGTGTATGCATGTGTGTGTGCGCTGCTGATAATCCCATAAAATTTAAAGTTATATTGATTAATAATGGATGAAAAGCAGAACTACCAGGCACTAATGACTATTTTAGAAACTGAAATTTTAAAACATCACTTCGAAAATACTCTATGCATGACTGAAATTCTTCCTGTTCTCTCTCTATTCATACTAGAACCATCTAAATTCAAACTGGTATTGTCACAAGTCTTTTACTGATACATATAAAGGCATTGCAAATATATTTCTAGCTATGCTGACTAGTGACTTCTACAATATTACTTTAGAATCTTAATCTCAGTGTTTCAGGAGTTTTGAGCTCCACTGTCAGCTTAAACTAGCAACCTTGAGTTCTTGTCCACGACCAAGAAGATTAAGGAAGGTGGACACCTAAAGGATGTGTGAAAGGAGTATATTAATCAACAAAGTTCTCTAGAAGATGAGAGGGGGCCCAGAGTGGGTTATACGCTATTAGGAGTTTTTTTGTGGTTTTTATCTCATCTTTCCTGACAGCGTTTCTCTAGTTTACATCTCATACACTCCTTACTTCCTGAGATCCAATTCTTATTGCTCATGCATGTCCTTGACCAAAGTTACTTTGTCTTGAATATTACCCATGAGTACCACAGAAAAGCTCACTCAGGGGAGTAAAACCTCAATGCTAATGCTGTGTCAATGATATTAGAATAAGCCAAGGTCAAGATAGGACATCTAGTTAAGCTACAGCATCAATGTTTAAGCAGCAAAAACTCCCTTTTAGCAAAACATCCTGGGGATTGAAAGGTTGTACTTAACCACACTAGTCACACTTTCAGTCTACAATTATTTAATAAGGGTAGTATGGGGGCGTTCCTGCAGGCGTTGTCTTCTCAAGACCTTCCCTCTCTGTTTGCCTAACCAACTGCTGACTAACTCCTCTCTCATCAGTATCATTAGGGTATGTTGAGGAAAATAGAGCTGTAGTAAATCTAATAGGAGAAAGGAGATTGCTATCTGGAGCACTGGCTGTCATGTGTCAGGCTCCCTTGAAATGGGAGTCTGAAGGAAATGCTCACAGTAGAGACTCTGGGAAGTTCTTCCCGTTACATGGAACTGTCCAAGTAAACGTGTATATGAGTATCTGCCATGAGACCTGGGCTCTTGGGCTCCAGCAGCACCATAAATGAACAGATAAATTGAGTTTAGAGTGATGGAGAACTACTAGGTACTTTTTATTTCACTACTTTAGAAAAACTTTAGAACCAATTAATATACAATTTAGACATTTATTGCTCTTTCTTTTGGTTGCTATAGAAGACCAACATGTATAACACAGATATTAAGCATGTCACAAAGTAAACTTTTAAAAATCCTTTACAGTTCTCTTGAAACCCCTTTAAGGAAGGCTATTTAAGCCACAGCTTGACCCTATTACCAACATATTGGGCAAAAAAATCATTTTACTATTAAAGTTTTGACAAATGTTAATATATAAAAAACAAATAATTCAATCTGATCATTTACTAAGTAGCTGTGTTTTAAGTGACATAGACACTCTAGAATAGAAATAAAATTCCCAAACAAAATACCTTCAGAAACTAGTAAAATGTTGAGAAACAAATACAAATAATAGACACCTTAGAAATGTTCTTATGTATGAAAAACAACATAAAGAAGATTACATATACCTGACTTCTCTATTATATGAACAAATATAATTGAAAGACTGGTTGTTGCATACGTGCTGCAATTAGAAAATGGGACCCTGGTAAAATTTTATAAAACCAGAGTTTCATAGAAACTTGGTATAAAGGTCTTTATTGTAGGGGAATTGGTTTCTATGGCCTTTTATGGCATCAGTGTAATGAATACATCCCCTGGGAAATCAGGCATGGCAAGAAAATTCTGCTTTGACTTCTTTTTCTTCTCCATAACAAGCCATTCCCATCATTTGATCATATATTACAGATTCAATAAATTGAAGTTGTTTATTTAACTTGAGGTATTTGACTTGTTAAAAGATGCTCCCCTCTTGACTTTTTTAAAAATAAAACTTAAGGCATTATCAGATATAAATAAATAAATATAAATATTTATCTGTATATATATTCATATGTTTTTACAGATAAATACATCTGTACATAGTTGCACATATATACATAATTTTCAAAATCCACTCCAAGAGTTTGTTTTTAAAAAAGCAAGAAGTAAAACAAAGGTGAAACCAAGAGAATAGGTATGGAGGATCTTATCTGATGTAGTGTATCTGGCATTACTGGCTTGATAAAAAGTCATGGGCTGGTAAGTGATAATGATTATTTTTCTATTTAAAAGTTCTTTCACAATTTTAAATAAAAATTAAAAGAGGAAAAAAAATAAAAATAAAAATAAAAGTTCTTTTAGGGGCAACCCCTTCAGGTCATCTCCCACTGTGGAAACTCTTCTGTCCTCTCAATTAATCCTGCTTTCTAAAAAAAAAAAAAAAATCATTTATTGTTTTTTTAAAGATAATTTATGCTCAACTTTAAAATGACAAGAATATACCCTTTGGTCTAGTCCCACACATGTGATTGTTTATGTTGTTTACACTGTATTGTACTCCTATTATTTAACTTGCATAAAACTTTTACAACAAATATGCCATCATATGGCCATATGTAACTTTGCTTCCAGGAATTCATCTTACAAATATACTGAGCTATGTGGAAAATGACTATTTATATAGCTATTTACCATAGCATCATTTGTAATGGAAGCAAAATATGTCTTCCGAAAAATTGGAAGCAAACTAAATGTCATTTTTTAGGGATCTGGTGAAACAGATTTGATATATTCTCACATCGATAAACTGTGTTTATGAAAAAGAATGAAGAAATCCTTTGGGTATTGATATGGAATGATCTCCTGTGAATATTAAGTTAAAAACCAGGGTACAGAACAGTGTGGATGATACTGTTTCTTAAAAGAGGAGAAAAATCTGTATGCTTATTTCTTTGTTGCATAAAATATCTGTGAAAGTATACTTTAAAAAAATCATAATTTGAATTCCTCAGGAAGGGAAGAAACCAGGTGGTTTGGGAGCAGATGTGACAGGAGAATATTAACTGTTTACTCTTTCTAGAGTTGACTTTGAAATAGGTAAATCTATTACCCATACACATGATAGAAACTTATGAACAAACAAAACTTGTACTGCATATGGGATTTATGCTAAATGGTAAGATTTTAGTTTCTCTTGTCACAAAAAGAACAAAAAAATTTTCCCTCTGTGAAATGATGGATATGTCAATTTGCTTCATGATAGTAACCTTTTTGCTTGTATATGTATCCCATAACCTCATGTTGTATATATTAAATATGAACAATAAATTTAATTCTAGAAAAAAACTAACAAAAAACAAGAAAAAAACCCTAACTTTTAAAAATCTTGGTTTTCTTTTTGAAGCATAGACTATTTTTCAGGGGAGATGTGCTGAAAACAAGGCCATATGATGCCATATTTGTTGTAAAAGTTTTATGCGAGTTAAACAATTGGAGTACAATACAGTATAAACAACACAAACAATCACACTTGTGGTACTAGACCAAAACAGCTGGATTTATCATTTGTTCTGGGAAATCATATACTCTTCCATCCTAACACCAGCCTCAGGATCTCAGTTTTGATTAGTCAAGTTACTCATGGTGTCTCATTTGGTTTAGAAAATGTCCTGTCATTTGAGTAAGAACGAATACCTACTGGACAGTTTCATAAAAATAAATTTTTCCCATGTTTGTGAAGAATTGAGAGGAATAGACAGTTTCCTTCTGTCTCTGGGTATAAATATATCTTAATGGGAGCTCTGAATTGATATAATTATATATTTACCAGCCTAAACATGATATTGACTTATTAACAATGACAAAGTAGAAAGGTGGAGGTGGGACTAGTTCCTTGATGATGCAAATATACTTCCATAGAATTTAATCCATAGTTTAATGGGTTCATTGCAAGTATACCAAAAATAGTGTACATGGCATTGTTGATTATCTTTTTTATTTGACATCATTTCTGTATATCAGGGAGCGTAAATGTATGTCTATAGGATGTTGCATATATGTTCCCTAGATTGCATTCATTTTTTTTTTAACTTTAAAATTTTTATTTTAAAATTGTGGGGTACAATTCAGGGTTAGGCATACAAATATTTATTGTGCATGTATGCTTGTTGATGAGGTGTGCCCCCCCTCCCCAGACAGATTTAACACAATACCCATCAAATTACCAGCAACTTCTCAGACCTAGAAACAACAACATAGGAATTCATGTGGAAACATAAATGACAATGGATAGCTAAAACAATTCTCAGGGGGAAAAAAAAGCAGGAGGTATCACACTCCCAGACTTTAAACTTTATTTTAAGGCTACAATAATCAAAACAACTTGGTATTGGAAC